>VANL01000242.1:0-47767 GCA_006352455.1 Brachionus sp. 'Tiscar'
TTATTTTGCCTAGATTTTACTAAAACTAGGGTTACGAAATTTGAAACTAGGGTTTTTTTTTAGACCATTTGACCATTAGTTTGAAAAATTCTAAAATACTTTTCTAGTGTAAATTTTGATGAGAAAATCGAATTTTTCATTAGTTTTATGCTATGGCATTTAGTTTGTCCGAAATTCGGCTTTTTTCAACAAAAAATTGTCATTTTTCGTCATGGGAGTGTCCGATCGGTCCCAAATTTTGTAAGCACTGTTCTCTTCAATATTTAAACATGTGCACAAATTTTCAGCTCTCTTGCTCATTCCGTTAGTCGATTTTGGCCTGTCAACGGACGGACAGACGGACAGACGGACGGACAGACACCACAAACTTAATACCTAGATTTTTTTTTTAAAAGTTTATTTTTGTTATTTTGGTAAAATCTAGGCAACCCTAACCCTAAACCCTAAAATCTAGGCAACCCTAATGATTATAAAATGTGGAAGCAAAGTATTATTGGCAGAACAGAGTATGCGGACAAAGAAGATGTGCATTATGCAAAATCTTTAGATATTGGCGTAAGGAGTCTTGATGCAATGGATGAGTATGTTAGAACAAAGGACTGCAGAAGGGTCAAGATAATGGGATATTTTGGCCAAAAGGTTGATAAATGTACAGAGTCACAGATGAAGTGTGATAACTGTACAAATAGATTAAAATAATATTTTTTTTTAATCAATAAAGAATTAAAAAAATTTTTTATTTTAATCGTTAAGGTAAATGTGTAATGCCATTTACAGTTTGTCTAGGTAGTTTTATCATTAATTTTTTTTAGTGTTGTCTAAGATTGAGCTTTTGACGATGAAGTACAGAAATGTACTTAATGGAAACCTTGACGGTAATGCCGAAAAAATTGAAAATTTTCGGAAATATGTATTGCCTAGTTTGGCAACGCATATAGTGGATGACAATGGTTTGAAACGGTACCCCTGTCAGTTCATGGAATGCAGAGAAGTGGCGAGGGACTATTCAACAAGGACAACCCTGTTGAATCATATGGTAGAAAAACATGGACATGTTCTACCAAATAATGGCCAGTTTATGCTTGGAAACTGGAACTCGAATGCTGAGCCTAGATCATTTCTTTGTATGAACTGCGGTTTGGAGTTCAGGCGCAAAGATAAATACAGTCGTCATTTAAGGACAATGACGCACATAAGAAACACAGCAAACAACGAAAGGTTTGGTGAAGACAGTGCTGAAAGGGAAAGGTCACCTTTGCGAGTTAGACCGAGGACATCAGACGATACCAAGGGATCAAATGAAGATGATGTTATGGTAATTGAAGCTGGAGCAAACAGTGGATTTGGGTCTAAGAAGGATGTAGTGGCTCAAGAAGATGAAGAACTTTTATTATTTTTAACAATTAATAAAGAAATATAAATTTACAAATTTTTTTTATGGGTGGGTTATTTCAAACATAGGTTAAGATAGGGGGTTTATAACATTAGAGCTAAGATAAGGTAGGGATTTTTAATATAAATTAAGTAAGGCATAGAAGGGTATTTGTCCACATTGGATGGACATTTACTTCCTTAAAAAAAGTCTATCAATTTTTAAATAATAATAAAAAGGTAAATTAATGAATATTGCTGAACAATTTAACTCTAAACTTTACAATAGCCCACCCTAAGATAAAAGATTGACAGGTCTCATGTTTGGGTTGTAAAGAAAGATTAATTGATAATAATCTCATTAACATAACTAAGTAGCTTTATTAAATATAGTTACCTAATTTGCTTTGTTGCTATTATTTTTCACAAAAACGCATATTTGATAAGTCTAAGGTATTATTCAAATTAGAATATTCCGGAATGACAGTTTAAAATAAAAATCAAATAGTAAGCAAAAAACTTAATTTAAAATAAAAAATATTAATATTTATCGTTAATTTAAATGTCATTAAAGTTTGTACCTATTTTTTTAACCATTTACGATTGACTAAGTTTTAACTCATTGCCTTTATTCTATTTTCATTATAAAAAGTTTCCAATAACCTTTAAATAATAAAATTATTAGAAAAAAATTGAACTTAATCAAAAAATTTAAATTAACTTTTTTAAAATAATTAAGAAGTAAATTAAAAATTTAATTCAATCCGAAAAAATTATTTAATATTAAGGGTTAGACATTAAATTAAATTTAATATTATTAAAAGGATTAAATTTTTTTAAATGATAACTAATTAATTTCACTAAATTATTAAGTTTTAATAATTAAAAACTAACTTTTTCAATAAAAATATTTTCCTTCTAGAAAAGATATCTAACAAAATATACAAATCGAATTAAATCATCATTATTTAAATTTTTCAAGTATTCAGGGTTAATGATTTAAAATTGTACTTAAACATTGGCTCCAATTTAATATCATTAAATTTGTTAAATAAAAAACTTAAATATACACAGTATTGAATATAAACAGAAAAAAAACCAAATAAAAGCTATATACACTAACATAACATACAACGTTACAATTTTTTTTAAGTGGAATTTGTTCTTTCAGAAATCGAAAAAAATTCCTAGGACACTTTTATCACATCTATTAATCGTAAAGAAGACTTTAATACAAAATACGAAAATCTTACTCATTTACTAACCAATTCACACTTCAATTACAAACTCTATTCAAATTTCAATATTATAAGAATTTTCAATATTTAATAAAAAATAAAATAAACTACTTTTATTATTTTGTAGTATATATGATTTTAATTAAATTTCCAGGCTCAAGAATCATACTGTGACTTTTAAAACGAATTTTTTTTTTTCAAATACCCTATCAATATTTTTGAGACATTTTTTATTAGAGTAAGAAACCATAAACCCTAATTATTGAAATTCAAAAATTTAACATATTAACACTACACACTATAAAACACACTTTTTTAACTTTTTAAAACTTTCAAATTCAATTTAAAAAAATTGCAAATATGCAATTCAATAAAATTGCGCATTTAAATTTTTTGATCAAAAAGAGCAAATTGAAAATTGAGCAAAAATTTTCCTTTGCCATATTAAATTTGAATTTTTTTTTTAGATTTTTACTCAAGCCTTATTTTTTTTCTTATTTTTTTCTTTAAACTTATTTTAACTTTTTAATTTTTTTACTAAAATATAATAATCATCATCGGTTAATTAAGGGGGTCTTCTATAGTACTGATATAAATATTGGAAAAAGTAGAATTAGATTTGATCATTTATAAAAGCAAATTAAAATTTAGAAAAAAAACTTAAGTATACAATTTTTGTTAATTAGTCAAATTTTTAAGTTTACTAATAAAAAAAAAACAATAATTAAATTGCTGAGATAAATTATTAAATTAAACATTTTTATGCTTTTTAATTTTTCAGTTTTATTTTTAAACGTTTAAATATTAAAAAGACTTAAAAAAGATTGTTAATTAATTTTATTGGGAAAAATGATTAAAAAGAGATTTTTTCTTTAACAAATAAAAATTTTAATTTTATTTGGAAAAATCAATACAATACAATCAAGCAAAAAGTTTTATTTTAAACAAAGACTGTATTTTTATATAAAAAAAAAAGTTGTTTATTTTTTTTAAGATTATATGCTTCTAAATTAGAGGGTTTAAACATAATTAGATAATAAATATTTGCTAATTTTAAGATTATTTTTATTTAAGTTGCAAAATGGAAAATAGTTTTTTATTAGAGTAAGAAATTATTCTCAAGTGTTTACAGTATAACATGATTAATAAAACTCAATTATTGAGCATCATAACCTTTTGACTTGTTTATTGTCAAAAAATGAATCAAGATTTTTTTAAGAAAAATTTTTAATTTAAATTTTTTGTTAAAATAGTAAAAAAATAAATACAAGTTAATTTCTTTTTTAACGACAAAATAAACATAACATAATTTCATTTTTTATTTTAATTGAATTAATTGTCAAAATTTGTGAATACAAAATCGAACAAAAATCTAAACAAAAATTTTAGATCAAAAAATACACTGGCCGGGAATCGAACCTGGGCCACCCGCGTGGCAGGCGAGCATTCTACCACTGAACCACCAGTGCTTACTTAAACAAAATTACTTTACTATTTATTTCAGTTAATAAAATAACCAAAAGCAAACTGAAAACAATCTTAGATTTGCTTGAACTTTACTTTATTTAAAATTCAGCTAAACTAGACTCAACAATTTAAAAAAGCCTTTTTTCTCAATCGCTAACCTAGTTTAAATAGATTGAAATAATTTATTACAAAAGAAAAAATATAACAATTTCAAATGTATCTAAAGTTTTAAATGCGTCCAGTCTGCGTAATTTGTACCGAAATATTTGTGGTCAACTCGCACATATCAGCTTGCACATGTGGCCACATATTTCACGAAGAGTGTCTCTTTCGCTGGTTCAGCACAAGTCAAAAATCATGTCCACAGTGTAGGGCCAAACTCAAGGAATCCGAAGTAATCAAACGTCTGTTTTTAACCGAGTCCGATACTTTGTCCTCAACACAATCGCTCTCAAACTCCAATGATGAACAAAACGACAAGCAAAGATACGAACAGCTTCTCAACAAATACGAAGAGCTCAAGTCGGATCTAAAAATCAAAACCGATACACTCAGCCAAAAGAAAAAACTAATCGAGCAGGTAATTGATTTTTTCATTCAATAAATATTCAATAATTATTTTATTCATTTTTCAAAAAGAAAGATCTTAAAATAAAAGAATTGGACGACTTTAAGACAAGTCATAAAAAGAAAATGAACGAAAATGCCGTTTTAATTGATTACTTGAAAAAAGAACTCGAGTAAATTTTTTTTTTTTTTCAGAATTAATTAAAGATATCTTTATGCTAATTAGCTTTTTGTTTTTGTTTATTTATTTAAAAAAAAAAAATAAATAAATTTAAAAAAAATTAGAGGCCATGCCAAAACAAAAGAGTTGTACGAATCTAGAGAAAATAAAATTTTTGAATTGGAATCAAAATTAAAAGAATACAAATCCATCGATTTGATATATAAAGGTATTATTTGATATTGAATAATTGTGGATTTTTTAACTGAGAATTGAGAAGAGCACGAGCAAGAATTTTCCACTGAGATGAGGAAATTTGTCACTTCAACTTCAAATGTGTCTCATTTACAGACAATAATAAGACAATTAGTCAGCTGCAATGTGCTCTTAAAGGAACACCTGAGCAAACAAAGCGAGGAAAAGAAGCAGCTGCGCAAAAAATTTGCCCAAATGGAAAAAATTCAGGCCGATAAGGACAAGTTTTTGGCCAGCAAAGAAATTGAAATGAATCAATTGATAAAAAAAATTGCCACTTTGGAATCTAAAAATGAGATTCAATGTGACGATTCCATATCGTCAAGTCAACCAGTTCACTCGGCCTCAACTCCAATGATACCAAAATTGCTGAATTCGGATGATAGTGACATACAATATTTGGACGATGTGGGCCGATTTGAGAACAGCTATTTGAGAAAAAAAGACTTGAATTCGCCTGTTACACCACTGCAAAATTTTTCCCAAAAAAGAAAAAATCCATTCTTGAAAATGTCTGATGATGAGGGTGACGAAATTACTGAAATACCACCGTATCAGCCTGAGTCAAAAAAACTATCTCTTAGTCAAATGATAAGCGAAAAAAGTGATAGTTTGAGCTCAGATGATATAATGCTTGTGAAGCCAGTGGAAAAAGTCACTAAACCTAATCGGTTGTTCAAGGCGACTTCGTTCTCTTCTGGACAAAAAATGGCCAAAAATGCCAATGATTCGATTGAGATAAAACCATTGAATAAAAATAGTGCTGCATATATTTATGACGGCCTAGGAGGAAGACAAAAATTGTTTAAAACAGATAGTTTAAAGTCTTATTTTGCCACTTCGAATTCAAAAAATCAAAAACTTTCCAAATTTAAAGTCACTTGATAATCTTTTCTCATTCTAATTTAAATTCTAAATTTTATCTTAAAATTTAATTAAAATAAGAATAAAGGCCATTTTGTCTGAGCATGTTTATTTTTTAATTGTGTAAATAAAATCGCTGCAAAAGACTATTTTTTTTTTATTCAATATTGTTTTGATTTTTAAATTTATTGTCATTAATCATGTCTTTTTTATGTTTAATTATTTTTATTCAATTTAAATTTAAATATTAAAAAAAATTAAAATTTAATTGCATACAGATTTTTATCGCTCATCTACTAATAATTAAATGAAATTAGAATTTGTTTTATTTAATTAATTTAATTTAATTTTTAAACAATTAAATAAAATTAAGTCAATCAACATAAAATTGCACAAATTAAAGACCTGGTTTGATCTTATTGTTTGAATTTTAAGGAAATATTCATCTAAGACAAATAAATGAGATAATGAATAAGATTTTTGTTGTTAATTTTTATAAATTTATTAAATTAGACTATTAGAAAATTAAAATTATTTTTTATTGATTGACTGAATATTGTTAACCAGTTGCATAATATGAAAACAAGGCAGCGAAGCTTTTTTCATCTCTTCCAAATTCCAATCTGGACTGGATGTATATTTTTCCAATTTTTCCAATGTTTCGTTACTTACGTTTTTGCTGTCAAAACTAACTAGCATTTGTAAAAAATTATAATCAGCCTAATTGAAAATTAATTAACTAGTTAAAAAAAATAATTAGTTTTAAATAACTAACTAAGCATTTTTTAATAGTATTCCATTCTGGTTCTAGTCGTAAAAGTATCATCAATGCTGAGAGAACCATCAAGATTTTTTTCGGAGGATTTTTATAAGTCTTGAGCTCACTAATGTCATTTTTTGTCAAAAAAGAATCCATTTTAAGTAAAAAAAAAAATTGTTTAATTTTCTGAAGAAATATTCCAAATAAATAGAAAATTTTCACCCGATTAATCATTCTTAAATTATTAATTTTTGGGCTGAAACAGCTAAATAAAATTTCACAATTTATTCATTTTATTTTTTTGTTTAATTATTTAAATAAATAGTTTTGCTAAAAACTAAAACAATAAAAGTTTGGTAACAATTCGGATAAAAGTAAATACTTAATTTTTATATTTTCCAGAATTGCTGTTAAAACGTCTCAACTTTAGCAATTCATTTACAGCTTTTGATATTTGAAGTTGAATAATTAAAATTTAAAATGGTTGAATATTTAAGCAGAGAATATATTTATTATTAATAATTCTTTATTTTATTTCATTAAAATTTGATATCAATTGATGTTAAGCAGTTATTTAAATTTTTATTTATAGTTCAATAAAATTCAGATTAGATAAGTATAAAACTATTTGCTTTTTATAAAGAAATTTATTTTTTAGTTAGAAACGACGTTTATTTCAAAAACTAAAGAAATAATGCATTAAAAATTATGAAATTTAAAATTATACCAAGTCCATACATAATTTAATATTAAAGATTATTTCTGCTAAATTAACTGATTTGATTAAATTTAAATTCTGGAAATAAAGATTTTTTTTTAGAAAATAAAAATATACTTTAAATTTTAGAGAAAATTTTTGTTCTGTAAAAAAATTTTATTTTCTAAACACCTTAATAAATAATTATAGACAAACTTTTTATTTTTTACTTTTTCTTTGATCGAGATTATTTTTCTTCTTTTAAATTAAAATGAAAAAAAAAGCCACCTTTTCATTTTAAAATGTGATATTTTACAAAGTTTATAACGTTTTTTGTTGTTCATTCTCTGCGTAATAACAAAAAATCAAAAATTAAATTAAAAGTGTTTTGTGTAATTTTTTATTTCGAAAAATAGTAGTTTTATTTTTTTTAATAAAAAAAAGGTATTTGATTATTTTGAAAAATAAATAATTTTAAAAATATTTATTCGCATGAACAGTTTAATTAGAAGACAAAAAAATGACTTTATTTGGTTTATCAAATCGCAATTGGTGGAATAAAAAAAGATAATTATTGTAGATTACATAATTTAAGCACACGCATATAAAATAAATTATTTTCTTTTCCTATTATATAAAAAATAAATATATGTAAAATTTTTTATATTTATTTTTTTGTTATGAATTTATCAAAATTAAGTTAATAATAGCCTAGAACCGATGAATATATTATTATTAGTAGTATAATTTTATTTTTTCACTACTTAAAATTTCAGCATCAATATAGAAAAATTAAATTTCAACTAACAAAATAAAAAAAATAATTTATAAGTTATAGATTGAAACAAAAAAAATAGAAAAACAAAACTAAAAGACCATAGCCTTCAGAATGAACCTACCTTAATAATATAATTATTAATATAATAATGTCAACAAATAAAAAATTCCAAAAATCAATTTTTTCTCCCGATCTCTCTCCCTTTCTCTTTTATTTAGATTAATTTAATTTAATTATTTTAAAAAGTATTTAGATAAATATTCAAATCGAATATATTTTTTTATTTTTCAAAAATAAAACAAATTCTAAATATGTTTTTTTTCTACATTAAATTTACTCTGTCATACAACTATTATTTTATGTTTTAATTTAGTCCTATTAGGTTTTGGTATAAAATAAATTATTAATTGCTTTATTTTACTAAATAAAAATAATAAACATAATAATCAAAAAAAAAATATATTCTTCTAATTTCGATGTATTGGACAATACACAGTGTTAAATACTAGGCAAATAGCTACACGCATTAGATCATTTTATTGCATTGTGAAAGCTATAGACATTTAAGTTGACTGTCGAGTTTGTAATGTATAAGAAAAAAAAGTTGAAAGATAAAATTTTTATCTAAAATTTCAAAAATATAAAACAAATGGAATTAAAGCAAACATAAAAAAATGATCTAAATGATATTTAAAAAAAAAAATAATTTTTACACAATTTAACTAACATTAAGTCATCCTAAAAAAAAAAACAAAAAAAAATCTGTTAATGATAAAAAAAAATACACTTAAATCTAAAATGCTGGTCTTTTTTTTATTTATAATTGGCTGTATTTGGTACATCGTAGTCAGTGTCTTCATCTAGACTAAAACTAGCCTCGTTAGTTACGTCTATTTCGCTTTCGTCCTCATCAAACTCGCTATCGTTGGCACTGCACACATCGTCATCATCGGCCTTGAGTCGCGAATTTACTGAATTTAGGCAACTTGATGTAGAATTTTGGGATGTTGATGGCGAACTAAGCTCACTGACCTTTTTTTTTCCTATTTTCTCTTTTTAAAAACTCTTGGACTTCATCATTTCGCGTTCTAAGCTATTACGCCACTTCATGCGCCTATTCTGAAACCATATTTTCACTTGCGGGTCCTTCAAGTTAAGCTTTTTTCTGTCTGGTTTGCTGATGTATTTTTGCTTCAAAAAAGCTGCTTCGAGGCCTTTTCTCTGACTGTCCGAAAAAACGGCCCGTCTGAGAACGCCTCGTCGCTGCTTGGGCCTAAAGCCCGCGGCCAAAACATTGAATTCATATAGGCATTGACCTTTTAATTAAATTAGAGTTAAATAGCTTGGATGACATATGGATTAGCCTATCTTACCACTAATCGAATAATTGATTTGGTCTAATTTCGGCTGTTTGAATCAGGAGTCAAGTGTGGCATTAATAATCGGTCTGTTAAAGAACTGGTGGTGAATGCGCGTCACCTACTTGTCCTCTGTGTCGCGGATGCATTGACGCTTTTGGGGCGAGTGTGCGAGTATGGCGTCCATGCTAGACTTAACCACCAAGGTGGCTTCACCTGAGTCGGCCGAGGTAAATGCCTTTTGACGTAAAGGTCCGCCGCGGCGCCAAAGATACCGAGGAACGAAGTATAACTGTCTTGAGTGAATCGATTGTTGAGTGCTGAGTGTCAGTCAATTGTGTTGAAGAGCTTGCTCATGGCGACATAGTCACCATACTTCCAGTTAAATTACCAGTATAATTAAAATTGTATGCTGTAGTGGCTTCTAACCGACCTATCGTCCAGTGGTGGGCCAATCCGTACTTCCGATACTCTGTTTGGGTTTGGGTCGGTGACCAACACTCAAACAGACTAAATCGAGCAGACTGCTTGGCTTACCGTTTTATGAGAACGTCTTTTTAGCGACAAGTTGGACAAGGCTGGAGTGACTTAGTGCGTTGGTGACGTGTACACTTGCTTATGCAATATCTCCCAGGACTTGCGTTCGTGTACAGAATTTAGTCATATCTGGGCATCTGACCAACGATCCAGAACTGGACTCAAACGATGCGCCGTCCTTTGGAGACATTTGTTGTAAAGCGCCTGGAGAGAGAAATGATGACGACGATGACGAGCAAGACAACAACGAGAAAGCTGAGCCATACATTGACACGTCTGGACTCACGACAGGACTGCTCGTCACATTAGCAGTCGGAGTAATTTCCTGCATATTATGAGCTGATTCAACGTGATATAACGAAAAGCATACCGACTCAGCTGAAGCGGTTGATGGCGAGCACAAGTTTCTAGTCAGTGAATTTTATCTTTTATATCATCAAAAATACAAATTACAGTTTTTCAAATTATATTAGCGATTGTTTACATCAATGACTTTTAGCGAAAGTAAATAAATAAAGATAAAAGATTTTTTAAAAATAATAAAATAAAATATAATATAAAATTATTTTTAATGAAATAACATTTTTTTAATGTTTTATTAATAAATCATCTAAATATTTAAATTTTGAACATTAAAGAAGGACCAGTAACAGTACCTTCTAAAGTCAAACATCTTTAAGTCTGATTCATTTTAAACTGATTTCCGCTTACCGGAACTAATTTTTAAAAATAAAAGGTGTTTCATAAATGAAAAGAAAACGATTAACATGCTTGAAGAATATTATTATTGTTTAAAGCAGCTAGTATTTTTGACTTTCTATGTGTGTCGACGTATACCCCTCACCGTATTGTTGACCATCTATCTTTAGTTAAATAAGTAAATTTCGCTTTAAGAACAACAAACAACAACTTTAACGTTAGAATTAGACTAGTAACATCTTGATTCTGAGTATTTACTATATTTTGATCAGAAGTAATAATCTTCTTTACTCAAATTTTTTGTGAATCTTGAAATCAGCATGCTCTAATCCCAAATTCTCAATCAATTTATTATTTTTCAGTGCTATTTTTCTTCAATACTTGTATTGGATTCAGCAAAACCAGTGAATACTACTTTGTTATCTTTCCTACTTATGTCTTTCTGCTCTTTTGTAATAGTTGCTAATAAAAATTTACTTGATTGTTTTTTTTCCCATTGACTTTACTCGCGAACGAAAGTGGCTGTCAACCAGATAAATTTTGATTGAGATTCTCAAGTTTAATTACTATTTTCACATAAAAAGTGTAGCTATTCTGTCAGATAAAACCTTAATTGTATTGTTTAGATCTCTAACTGGTCTTTTTAAGCCTTGATTTTCGAGTTCTACGTCAAAGACCTTTGAGCGCAGAAGAATTCATGTATCCTAATCTTTATTTGAGTCAGAAGTCTCTTCTTCTTTCTTTTTGTCTTGAATTTTTAGCTAACCTAGAAGTCCAATACAAGTCTTCGCTGTGAATTAGTCACTAGTGTTAAGATCAGATTCGTCAGTGATAATTATAAATTATGTTAATTTTTGAATTTTTCAAAATTTTTAAAATAATATAATATTGAATTTATTAATAATTTTTCGATTGTGGAATTTTGTGGTTAGCTGTTATAAGGATTTCTTAATAAAGAAAATTAAATTCTCTCTTTTAATTTGGCAATTAAGATACTGGCTAAACTTGGTTTATTTTTTCCATTTATAGTATGTATAAAAGATCCTATAATAAAATAATAATTTCAGCCTTTTTTAGATGGTTGTTATTTTAATCAATGGTCTATTACAGCTAAACTAAACTTCTTTAATTATTCATTTAGTGGATGCAATGTCAATCAGCCGCATGGCAGCTCTGTTAAAGTTTAAAAAAAATATTAAAAAATAATTTCTTCTAAGAATTGCAGTTTATGAATTAAGGCAGTGTACGATAATTAAATAAAAATATATTTTCATATTAAATTAGTTTTGATGATAATTTTTTCGTTAGCAACAAAGCTAAAGCTAAAAATTTTTAAAAAATTAATTAAGAGCATGATAAGTAAAGAATAATTTTAAAATATTTATTGTTCTTTATTATATTTATAGTTCTTTTTGCTAAAGAGAAAGTGTTTATTTATTTTTTTTTTGATAAGAGGCTGTCATATTTTTCTAATGAATCCAAATTTTGCTAGGAATCAATCTAATTCCCAGTTATTTATAAACTTTCTTCTTTATTCTGACTGAATTGTTTAGCAACTTTTAATTTTTTTGAGTTTAAATATAGTCTGTTACATAATAAATTCTGTTGGCAACAACAATAAAGCAAAATCTAGACCTTAAATGAAAACAACTGAATAACAAAAAAATAATTTTAAATTTATGTCATCTAAAGAATTGCCAAGTCTTTCAATAACGGGCTCTATTTTAGAAGTCCCACCGCCCAAAGAGATGACTGTTCCACGGCCCATCGACAAAAAAAAAATTTCTCCCCTTGACCACTCAAAACGCAATTCTGCAACCATTTTAACTGCTTCAAAAGTTCTTAAGCCTGTCAACAGGTCCATAAGTCAAATGTCCACTCAAGCTTCTTCTTTAAAAAAAAACTCGGTCGCTTCGTTGCATGGCACTGAAGAACATGCCAAAAATGAAGTATTTTAAAAATAATGTTTTTTTTTTATTATTTTTCTCCTATCGATAATTTTATTTAATAAAATAAAAAAAAAAAGGAAGAATTGAAAAAATTGAAAAAACGAATCGAAGAATTAGAAAATTTATTGAAATCAAGCCAAAAATCAAATAAGGAAAAAGAAAAATTAATCGATGAGCTCAATCTAAAACTATGCGAATCGAATCAAAAAGTAAGTTAATATTTAATAGAGATGAATTGTTAATAATAAGATTTTTTTTTATTTTTTGTTATTATTGTTTAAAGGAACAAGATTTTAGACTTAATTTGAACGAATTTGAAAAATTAATCGAGAGCTTGAGAACAGAGAATGACTCGTTACATAAACAAATTGATATAATTGAAAAAGAGAAAAAATTTGAACTCGAAAAATCAATTGAAAAATTTCAACATTATAAACAAGAAGTAAAACTAAAACGATAAACAAAAATGAAATTTTAATTTTTTTCTTTGTTTTTTTTGTCTCAGAAACAAGATGAAATTAAAAATTTAAACGAAGAACACTTAAAAGAAATAAAAATAAGGGAAGATAAACTTGAAAATTTAAAAAAACAAATTGCTGGTGCTTTTAAAGACAACTCGTGGGAAAGACAACTTCAAATAGACGAGTTGACCAAAGAGCTCAAACGTGTCCAAGAAGAGTCTGAGTTAATTAAGCATAAATTAAAGGGATACAAAAATAAATATTCGGTAAAAAAAGTTTATTAAATTAAATAAAATAAATAAAAAAAAAATGCTTAATAAATTTTTGATTAATTTTTTTTTAATTTAATTTATACTTTTTTTTTGTTTAGGATTCTTGTGATAATTGTGAAAGTATGCACCAAAAACTTGAAGAAAAAACGGTGAGCTTGCGTGAAAAAGACAATTTGGTCAACGATTTGATTAATTTGATGAAAAAATTTCAAAATCAGTTAAATTTCAATGATGAATTAATCAAAATTGTTAGTTCAAATAAAACATTAAACGAATCTCTGACAAAATTATCATTTAGCCTAAAACAAGGTACAACAAATTCAATTAGAGTTAAAAAATAATTCATCAATTAATGTAGCAAAATGATAATATTGTCTAATTATAACACTGAATTGAAACAAATGATAAATGAATAAATCAAGATATTCTTTTTATTTGACTTATGTAAATATATTAACAATTTCTAGATTAATTTAGTTAAAGTTTTAAATTAATTAAATCTTTATTTCAAAAAATAAAAAATATTCAAAAAAAACAACAACATAATTTTGTCAGAACTTTATAAAATCTAATTAATTAATTTTAACAATACTTTTTTGAAAATAAATGCATAAAATATTTATCGAAAAGATTCCAAAATAAAAAAAAATTTAGAAAATATTTTAAAATAATGTAATTATCCGAATTGAGTGACATGTGATTAATGTTATAGCAGCGTGTTATTAGAACACAATTCTCAATTTGGATAATTACGTTATTTTAAAATAATTTAAATCAATTCTAAATTTTAAATCGAATTTTTTAAATTTATTCAATTAGTTAAATCATTCAATAATTTGGTTTTAAATTAATTTTTAAATATATTAAGGATTTTATTTTTATTTTAAATAATTAATGGTATTTCCCGTATGATTATATAATTACATTTCATTTTATTTTAAAATTAATAAATTACTATCTAATAGTTTAAATTTTAACTTTTTTTTTAAAATAAACTCTCTTTAAATAATAAAAAAAAACAAAGCCCTATTTTATACATGATTTAAAATTAAAAAATATTTTTTTATTGATCAAATTCAAAATTGAGCATGCATGCACCACTAAACGAAAATAAATGAAAAATGTTTAATTTCATGTCAAATTAAATACTTTTGCTGAACAATGAATGAAATTAAATAATTCTTTAATTTGATTTAATTTGATAAATTTCTAGACAAAGAAAATCTTTTAATCATTCTAAATCTCTCAACGAACTTATTTTCATAAGCTAATTTTAAGTCTTTTCAGAATATATTTTAATGAGTGTTTGTAAAACGTGTGTATTAAATTCAAAATGTAAAAAAAAACAAGCGTTTATTGAATTACCTAAATTAATTCATGTACCTAATTAATAATTAAAGTTTTATCAATAGGGAAAATAAAGGAAAAATTTCTTTAAAAAAAAATCAATTAAAATAAAAAAATAATTATAATTTACGTGGAAAAAAAACTCCACTAGTCTATTGCTACCGGATTATTATTTAAAATGAACAAGAAATTTGAATTTGTATTATTTATCTCAAAATTTGTACAATATTGAGTTTAAATTCGTTTTATTTTTACTGTTCTCTAGCTCATAGCTAGTTGAAAAAGTTAATTTTACTTTTTTTTTTTGTTTTAATTCAAAATATAACATTTAATATGTCTAGAAGAATATTTAGAACCCTTTTTAGAAAAAAAAAAATTAGCATATGTTTAAGAAATTATCTAATTTGAGATGACTTTGTATGCTTTCGAAAAAAAATTTCGTTTTTCCAACTGACAGATAGAGTGAAAAAAAAATTAGCTCTTTTAAACAAATTATCTTATTTAGATTAAAGATCAAATTATTCGATTTTAAATATGCTTATATTTTTTCGATGAGATCATGGTTTATTTTCAATTAATTTTTTGTTGTTGTTGATGAATAAAAAAAAATTAACTTGCTTGCTCAATCGAGCATTAAAAATAGAAAAACCGAAATTTAATTTAATTATTTTTTTATAAATAAGTTAGTAAGTGTTAACTGTTATAAAGTTTTTTAGTTTTTTAAATTCTTGTTTTTCTTTTTTGATTTTTTTTCACTAACTTGATTCAAAAATAAATATTATTCTAAAAAATTAAATTATTTGAGACAAGTTTAAACTAAATTTTACTTTAAATTTTATATACGACGAATAAATTTTCTATAACTATTGCTTTAAAAGATCAAACAAAAAATAAGAGGATTGCACATTTTGTGTTCAAATTAAATCTCAAATACTAATTAAATCAAATAAAAGAATTTAGAAAGAAGAATTTTTAACTTCTGATGAGTTATTTTCCTTATTTAATTAAAGGCTTATCTTAATATTAATATTTACTAGACGCCAAATGAATAGCACTGTTTACTCACTTTGAACCCTATTTATTTTAAATAAGACTGTTTAGCTGCATGGATTCAACACGATAATAATGAAAAAAAAAAATCGTAATAGAAATCTATAAATTTTTAAAATCATTTAACCATCAATTCATCTTTGACATAGACATTTTGTTTGAATAAAAGAGGAAAAATATATTAACAAGCGGCATTATATTTATTTATCATGAGTTAAATAAATTATTTAAATTTTTTTTTTTTAAATAAAATATGAATTGTGATATGTGTGTTGTGTGTTTGTGTTTTTTCTTTTTTTTTAAATTAAAAAATAATTAAATAATTCTTTTTTTTCTTTAATTTCCTCTAACAAATAAAAAAAAAATGTAGACAATTATACGTTAGAAGAAAAAAAAAATAAAGAAAAAAAAATTTAATAAAAATGAAAATAAAAAAAATTAATTTTTATTTTAGAAATGAACAGTTCAATGAACGCACAAAAGATTAGTTTTGTAGAAAAGTATTTTCATTTGATTGAATCGATCAATTTTTTTTCATGTACATTGGTCATTATTTTTGGCCTAATGAGCAATTTAGCTACCATATATTTAATAAAATCGAGACCATGTTCTTCAAAATTTGGCCGTAGCTTTAGCATTTATCAGCGTCGATTCAATCTATCTAGCATATCTTCATCAGACATTTACATAATATCACTTGTCTTTTCTGATTCTTTATTTCTATTAGCTCATTTGATTGAGGACATTGTTCCAACAATGAACAAAAACAACATTTGGCTACAATTTGTTAACAAATCAAATCTAATATGTAAATTGGTTATTTATGTGCGCAATACAGCTCGCCTAAGCTCGTCTTATCTTATTGTACTTTTTGGCTACGAGAGATTTTCGTGCATTAGCTCACCATTAAAAAGACTAAAATTTCACAATAGAAAGTCTCTTATAATCATTATTTTTTCAGCATCGTGTCTTCTAAATTCATACACATTCATAATAAACGGCTTGCGTTCGATAGAAAGTCACGAGTCTTCAGCAAACGAATCGTTTGAATGTGACGTTCTTGTTCAGTTTAAATTCATTTACAAATATGCCATTATTGTTTACACAAGCCTTGGAATTATATTACCAATTATTTTAGTATGCATTTTTAACATCTACATAGCTCGAATTTTATTAAAAAGAAAAAATCGCCTAATTAAAAATTTTACCGACAAAACTTTGTCCAATTGTTCGACAAGCACTCAAAATATTAACAATAAAACAAGTTCATTTAATGACTATGATCCAATTTATTCTAGTTCAAAGAGCAACTTTATTAAAATAAATTCAATTGAGTTTAAAGGACTTAAAGGGCCAACTTCAAATACAATAAATCAAAAGCCCTTTCTAAAATCAAAAGGCTATAAAGTAATGTCACGTTTTAACAAAAATAAAAGTATAATCACTAATGAAAGTTATTTGGACTTGAATAAAAACAATCTGTATCAATTTTCAGGCATAGCCCAACGTCTCAAACATTCTGGTCGTGCAACAGTAATTTTGATTTTTTTGTCAGCTTTTTTTGTCTGTCTCAATTTTCCGTACATAATTTCGTGGTGTTTTTTTTTCATACCATATCAGAGTGGTTTGCTTAACAATCAAGATCAAATTTTGCTCCGATATTCGTTTGTATTGCTAACAGAAATACTTCACATGACTAACTATTCAATAAATTTAATTCTTTGTTGTATGGCAAGCAAAAAATTTCGACTAAAATTTAAAGATAAATTTTTAAAATTTAAATTTTTCAATTTTTTTAGAAAGGAATAATTTAAAAAAAAAAAAATTTATTATTATTGAAATAAAATTTTTTTTGTTCATATTCTTCTTTCTTTTTAAAATAGATTAAAAGACAAGGATAAATAAACATAAATGAGAGATTATTATTGATTATTTTTGATTAACAATTGAGAACAGTTTTTTAATTTGAATATTTTAAATTTTATATAATTAAAATTTCATTTAAGTTAAAAGCAAAAAAGTGAATTTTAAAATTAAAAATATGCTATCTTTATTTAATATTCTAAATGCAACATTTAATCAAATTTAATTTAGATTAATTTTAATCATCTGCTGTCAATAAGCCTTATTTTAATTTATTTAATAATAGAATATTCATTTTTGGTTTAATTTTTTAAAAATTTATTTTAATTGTTTTCCTTAATTAAACTTTGATTTAGAAAGAAAAAAAAATTAAGATTAAAATTAAAAAAAAGGAAATGCTCCAAAAGATAGAAAAAGAGAAAAAAAGTAGGCGTTTGGTGTCTTAAGGTTAACGGATACTTTTTTTTCTAAAAAATATTTCCTTAATTCATGAGGAAGAATTCTAATTCAATTTAATTAAAAATTTTTAATAAAATATTCTTAAGCTTTCAATTGCTTGCAAATAAAATCGAAATATATTATTTATTTTTAACTTTACCTGAAGCAAAATGATTATTGTATTTTTCATTTAATATTTGTCTTTTTTTAATATTCGAAAAACTATGTTATAATCTTTTATTTACTTAGTCAATATATTGAATATAGGCTTTTCTATTTAAAATATGATTTTCTTTTTAAAATTCTGTTTTAAGTGTTTCCGAGTTTAACGTTTCTTAAAACGAATAAAATTCTTTTGAGTTTTGATTAAGTAGATTAAAATTTTATGATTCAAAATTCATTATTAAATTATTTGCGTTAAATACTAAATTATTAAAGAAAAATAATAAAATTTAGATTCATTTCTAAACAAATAAATTTATTTAAAACATGTAAAATGTGTCAACTAAAGCAAATGACTAAAAAAAAAAGAAATTAATATGAATGTATTTAAATAAAAAAAATTTTTGTTTTTTTTTTTTTTGAAATTAAATTCAATTCATTTAAAAAAATGTAATATTTTTCAAAATTGCTAGACTAAAAAGAAGGACTTAAATCCTTTCGTAGTTGCCTGACGAATTTCATCTCATTATTTAAATAAATAAATAAAATTAAACCCAAAAACTAATTAATAACATATTTAAAAGAACGTTTATTTAGAATTAAATTATTAAACAAGTTTATTTATTTTAGTTTATTTAAGCACTTCAAGAGCAGGCAAAAAATCAATTTTTTTCAATTATTTTATCGAACTATTTTCGCATGATATTAAGTCACATTTTCTTAGCTAAATTACATTTACTAATCTTTGTACTTAGTCAATTCAAGTTGTTTTTTTTTTTTATAAATCTTTTTTTTTGTTAATTGAATTTTTACTTAAGAATTATTCAATATAATAATAAAGCTAATGAATAATTAGCTTAAATACAATTCAATTATCAAATATTTAAACAAAAATTTTGGAATTTATTTTTTTTAAGAACAAAATATGAACGGCACAGCTCTGAGTGAATTTGAAAACGAATTCATTAAAATATCGTCGCAAATAAACTTCCTAATTAGTTTTATAATTATAGTTATTGGTTTAATAGGAAATTTAATTATTATTTTTGTTCTTAAATCTGAATTAAAAACTAATCAATTTGGCTACACAAAAAAAAGACATCGGATAACTTGGTCAATTTTGTATGTGATCACATTGACTACTACAGATTCCATATTTCTTTTAACACATTTGATAGAAGACATTCTGCCTAATGTAGACAAAGGTATTATCATTTTACAACTTGTAAACAATTCAAATATTTTCTGTAAATTAATCATCTATTTTCGTAATTCAACAAGAATGACATCATCTTATTTGATAGCTTCTTATGCTTTGGAAAGATTTATGATCTTTTATTTTCCTATTAAACGTGCTCTTTTTCAAAACAAAGTGTTTACAATCAAAGCTATAAGTTTTTTAATCTTAATCTCACATGTGCTTACATCATATTCATTCTTAGTAAACGGAATAAGACAAGTGGAAGAGCATGAAATTGGTAGTCATGCACTTGAATGCGATGTATTGGAAGATTACAAAAATATATATGATTATATTATTTTTTTTTACACTCTAATAGGTCTAATAGTACCTATATGTCTAGTTGTTTTCTTCAATTTGTTCATAGTCAAAATTCTTTTGAGAAGAAAAGCGAATAATACAAAAAATTCAACTTTATATGTAAAAACAAAAAACTGTGTTTACCATGTTCCATTGAAGAGTAGTCCGTGTGCAAAAAACGCCTATTCTGACAAGGCCACTCTAGTTCTAATTTTATTCTCAATATGTTTTGTATTGCTCAATTTACCCTATATTTTAACTTGGTGTCTATTTTATGTTCCATATAAACAAGGTCTATTGGAAGCAAGCGACATTTATTACAGATATTCTTTTGTTAAATTAACAGAAATTTTACATCTGACAAATTTTTCAATCAATATATTAATGTACAGTGCCGCCAATAAACGATTTAGACATAGCATAAAAAATATTTTTCATCTAAAATAAATCAACATATTTGAATAAATAAATATAAAAAATTTTTTTTTTTAAATTTTTTTTTAGTTTAAAATTGGATTAAATGTTTTTTTCATTTAATTCAAAATAAATGTGTAAATTATCAACAGGCTCAAATAAGTCAATATCGTTCATAACAATGCCAAATTTTTCTCTTATTATCAATCTTACTTCATTGACAGATAGAATTTTGTCTATCTGAGTTTCTTCAAAATTTTCACCATAAATTATTTCTGTGAATCGATTGCCAACCAAGTATCGTATGCCATTATGGATATTCAAAACTGCGATTGTTCTATAGAAAATCGTTGGATGCTTCTCTGTCTGAACATATTCATTCATTTGACTAAAATAGTCCAATTCTTTTGGCTCATATTTGAATTTAATTAAAGGAGACCAATCTGCATTTTTAGCATTGCTTTTTCGCTCAAGCTGATATTTTTCATCAATAATACTAAATTTATACGATCCATACATTCTGTATTGAATTTTTTCTTCGATTAATTCAAAAGGTTCAACTACTATTCTAGAAGTGCCAACATCAACATAATATTTTCTATTTTCTAAGCTAATAATTAAAATCATGTGAATCGGAAGTTCAAAATAGTCCTTTAGTGTTTGATTGTAAAAGAAGCATGGCACAAAATAGACATCGTAGCCAAGATTTTTCAATAGCCATCCGAACAAGCCATTTAATTGAATACAGTATCCACCTCTTGATTGATTTACAAGGCGATCGTAGAATTTTTCCAAACTAAATTCAATTGGTTTTTTCATGTGCATATCAAAATTTTCAAACGGTATTTTTTTCAAATGACTTGTTTGAAGAGTTGTCAGATTTTTAAGACTAACCTCTCTGACATGCATACAGTTTATTTTTGCAAGATATTTTTCTATATCCATTTTGTAAATTAATATTTTCTATATATTTGTTATAAACTAATGTTTTTTTTTTAAATAAATATATGACAAAACTAAGTATATTTTATAGATAAATTATTATCTTCTTGTCTCTAGACTTATAAGTATAAAATTTAAAAAAAAATCTTTTCTAATTATTAGCATTTTTTTTATAATGACTGAGAAATCCTTAACATCCATTCTAATCTAGTGTTACAGTAATAGTGTTAAAGTTTAATTTTTTTTATAAAAAAAAGTTTTTTTAAAAAAAAATTTACTATTCAATTATATGAATAGATAATTTAATTAACAACTACTTGTTGCTGTTTTTTTAATTATTTAAAATCTTTAATTGATAAAATAAATTTAGATTAAATAAATTTTGTTAGTTTTTATTTATTTTTCTAATTTCTTATTTTCGAATTAAGCCAATACTCTTTATCAATTTTAATATAAATTATAATTATTAAATTACAAATAATAAGAATAGATTTTTATGTTTATTAAAAAAAAAAACTTAGAATTCTAAATTTTTGCCGATTATTCAAATTTTAATTGAGAAAAAAAAGATCAAAAAAATTTTCAATTTTTTTAAAACAAAAATAGACATTAGTGATTTAGAATATTTTTTTAGTTTTGACTTTATTTTTAACAACCCTCAGGAGAATTTATCACAAATATTTCATTGTTTTATTATCCTTTAAGATATATCTATCTATCTTTTTCTCTCACACTAACTTAGAAAAGCAAAACAAATTTTTTTATCTTTTAATAAATAATTGAATTTGCCAGCCGAATTACTTGTGACTATTGTAATTTGGCTAAATTTTAAAGGCTTGAAACAATAGAATATTGAAGTATTGAGCCTTCGGCGACAAATTAAAAATTAATTGTAGTCAAAAAAACTCATGTGTTCAATCTATATTCGATTGAAACGATCCAGAGAAGCAATATCAACTAAATTGTGGACAAAATTTTTTTGCATGCTCATAATTAAAACCTTTTATAAACTCAAATTAGTTTTTTTTTTAAATAAGAGTTGAGAAAATGACAGACATTTAGTTGCAATTATTGAGCAGAGTAAATTATCAGAATTTAATTTTTAGTTATATTTTTTTTCTTTAAATTAATCTCAATAGTGTCTATTTTAAATTTTTAAATATCTAACTAAAATAAAAGCTTTCAACTTAAGAATAATGTGTATTATTCAAAATACTTGATTTTTAATGAAAAAATTTAAAAAAAAAATTTTTTTACGGGTTTTGAAGTGTTTCTCTATGATTTGAATATTATTTTTTTTCTCGTTTCCAAGTTAATTGCTAGACTAAATATAAATTATTATTAAAGTAAAAAAAAGTAATATTTATGCAAAAAAATAGATGATCACTTAAATTTTATCTAAATTTTTATTCATGTGATCTTTTACAAAAATTTAGAAAATAATTAATTATAAATAACTTCTTCCCAATAAATCCAATTCAAATTGGGGACAAAAAATCTAAATTTTAACTTGAGAAAAAAAATAAACGTATATAACTAGTAATTAGTTGGTAAAATAACAGGTTTTAAAAAATTATTGTAAGTCCGAAGTTCTATCTAAAACAATTAATTATATTAAGATAGGTTATATTAATCAAATTTGACGTTTGATCTTTTTGAACTTAACTTATAAATATTATTTTTAAGTCTCGTTAAAATCTGTTTAAAAAATAATTTCTAAGATCTTTTATTTCTCGGAAGTTTTTCTTTTAAGTTATTTTGTATTGACTTTTATAATTTAAAAAAAAAATTAAATAAATAAATAGGAAAATTCATTTAATTATAATTTTATCTTAATAAATAGTTAGTCACAATTTTTATTTTGATTATTGCAAATTTTATTGTTTTGTTAAATTTTTTTTAGAATATATTACATCAGAAAAGGTAATAAATCAAAAACAATTAATTATTATAAATCAGTTAAATAATTTACTGTTAACACTGTAATGAATAATGATTGTCAGATTTCAGTTTTTTTTTCTCAGTTCTTTATTTTTCTAAAGTTTTCATGTTAGAGATAAATTGGACTAATTTTAAAAAAAAATTTCCAAAATTATCTGTAAGCCTTTGGGTTAGACTAGCTGGGAGTACTATTTGACTTTTATCATGAAAAATTTTTCGTTCTATATTTTATTTCTCCAAAACCAAAAGAGGTTAATTGAATTTATAGATAATTTTTCTTTTAATTATTTTAGTTTATAGCCTATTTTATTATGTATGTATAGAATTTCATTATCGAACAAATTGCTTTTTATTTTTTTTGTTTTCGATGGCAAAAATATTCGATTTACAAAATTCCTGATGGGCACAGTTGCGAAAAATTATTAAGAAAAATATTGATATTTAAAATTGGAATTTGTATCGAGGCGTTTATTTATAATAAAAGAAATCATTTTAGCATTTTATTGTATTTGTTTTAGAAGCAAAGAGAGAAAGAGAAAATTAGATATAAAATAAACACAGGTACCCGGAGCCGTTTGGCGACGGGTCGAAATGTTTGCCAACTAACACAACGAAAAAAAATAAAACAATAAACTTTAAAAAACAATAATAATAAACTCTTAAGTAAACTAGGCTTTGTATATAAAAATATTATTTTTACAATCCATTATCATTGCTTCAGCTTTTTTTTTTTCTTATTTTGTTTTAAATAAAACAAACAATTGTACTAATCTTTGGTCATTATATGTTTGGCATATCACTTGGCTTGTTTCTGGGTCGATCGCGGCATTCAATCATATTTTTTTTCACAAAAATCATTTTTAAATCTTTATTTTAAACTTTAAATTCATAATTTTGTAATCAATTTTATTTATGTTTAAAAAATCAATCAATTAAATCAATTATGATTGATGGACATTCATAAGTCAAATTTTACAAGTATTGCGTCATAAATATCAATAAAAAAAAGAATTAATATGTTTAATCTTTAGTTTAAAATCTCATACTGAGTATTAAAATAGTTAATAAAATTTATTTTTTGTTATACGTCATCGCTTATAACAAAGACATACCTATAAAGACTTTTTTTTTATTGTTTTTTTTTTCTTTTTTTTTTTGTAAGTATTGGAAACCAAAATTTACTTGAAAATATGCAGAGCAAAAATTTTCAGTTGTAATTTAATAATGAATCGCAGCAATTTAAAAGATGCGACAATTATAAGGGTCAGCAAATGTTCAAGAATGTTAAAGTACTCTTCAAGATTAAATTGAATGGTTTTTTTCTCAATAAACTACAAATAAAAGATAAGTACTTTGTTGAGAGTGTTTTTTTTTGTGTTTTCTTTTTTTTTTCAATTCACGAGAAATTAAAATAATAAATTTTTAATTATAAAGTACATGATTTTATCTGGTGATTGAATTTTTATTTTAAAATAGATTACCTTTCTTTTATTATATGAAATTGCTTGAAATATGATAAGAAATAATATTAATATGAGAAGATAATTTTGTTTTGATGTTAACGGAACATTGAATTTAAATAAAATCTCAACCTAGATTAATATTGCGCAATGCTCAATTAGAACATATCTCTATGTCAATTTAAACATAGATTAAGAGCTATTTATCTATATTGAAATCCACAACAAAGCATATATAAAAGTATTTGAAAAAGTAATATAGAAAAAATAGTTTTGTTCAAGTGAAGTGAGGCAATTTTGAATTTGGCTTCTGTGGATGAGATTGGTATTTAATCATAATTTATTCGAATCATTTTATCAAACAAGTGCTGCACCTTAAGTTAATAGCACAAACGATGAGCGTGTTAATTAAGCAGTGATTGTTGTAGCTTAAGGCTAAACAATAGACCAACTAAACAAGTCATAAAAGGCTTTTAGAAAAATAGAAAAAAAATGATATCCATTATCAATTTAAATTATGGTTGTGATTTTCTCATAGAGTTTAAGTAATGATTGATTAAAAAAAAAAAAACAAAAAAATTTAAACGGAGTATAGTGAATTTTATTTTAGCTAAATTTGAAAAAAAAAATGTTTTATTTAGATTATAATGTAATTTTGATTAGTATACAAATAACGAGAAGCATACACTTACATACAAAACACACACAGAGAACAGAACAGAAAAGAAAGAGAGAGAAAGAGAGAGAGAAAAAAATTTAAAAGGGATAGAAGATGCGTTTAGTCGTCGACAACTGGATACTGACGACTATTAAACAAAACGATCAACAAGCCAAATCGAATTGCTTAACTATAGATCAACATGTTGAACAAGAGGAAAATTTGTTTGATTCAAGCAATGATTTGGACTTATCCCTCAATTCGAGCAGTGTATACTAATTTTTTTTATTTATCAAATTTTATCTTTGAAAATAATTTCCATCTGACCAATCGCACACACACATAAACACACACATGTGCACATTTAAGGTTCAGCTATTTTTCTAATTTAGTTACTAAATTAGCATTTTTGATAAAATAGAAAAAAAAAAGAAGAAATTAATTGAAATCAGACCTTATTTGTCAAAGAATTTATTTATCTATTCTTCAACATTCCTAGCATTAATTGGCTAACCTTTTATTTATTTTTATTTTAGTTTTCATTTTCTATATATATTTTTTTTTCAATTCATAGCAAAATATTCTACTAATTTTTTTTTTTTATCGATTTTCAGAAATCGTTGAATCAAATAGTTTTAAATGAAGAAAATATGCAAAACGACGTCGATATGATTAAAGATTTTACGTCGTTGTTGTACAATCAATTGGACAGTGAATCGTTTGGTATTGTTGAAACACACATAGACCAGTTGTCGAATATTATGCGACACTTGGACAATGAGCGTCAAGTGTTGACAAACGAGCTAAATGAGCAATTTTTTTCTCATCAAGATCAAATAGTCAAATATGTACAAGACACACTGTGTACAAAAAATTTACTAATGTGCCAATCTGTGCCAGTGCTTAAACAAGCTCGTATGAGCATTTATCATGCCATCGAGACCAAGCTAGACAATATTTGTTTAGAAAAAGTCGACAGAATGCTAAGTCAAATAGATAAAGCCAATGCATCTAGTGTAGATAGAATTAAAACAATAATTAAACTTAAAATAAATAGATTGCAAAATTATGTAAATATTTGGAATGAGTTCGATGATGTGTGTGCAGATTTAGAGAATATTTTTGGCAAATATTCAGCACCGTTTCGCTGTTCAATTAAGGTAACAATTTTTCTCATTTTTAGCATTTTTTCTTTCTTTTTCTCAAAATTATCATAATTTAAATTATTTTACAATTTTTTATTTACAGTTAATTAAATTAATAAAAATGTGCATAAATTATGTTTGGTTTGTGATAGCTTTTGATAGTAAAATGTAAAATGGTTAGATTTTCGATTCAATCAAAGGCTTTAGATAAAAAGTAAAGAGGAAAATATCAAAATAAAAAAAAAAGCTACTTTCACTTGTCAGTTAAAGATAAAAATTATAACAACTGTCCACTCAAGTTTATTTAGATAAAACTTTTATTTAAAAAAACAAACAAACTTGATTTTAAACGATTTTTGAACATTCTACTTAAAATAAATATCTCATTATGAATATTAATAAAAGCTATTTTTCAGCTAAGCATTTGAGATTGTACATTGCCTGCTGCTATTCAAAAATTGTTCTATTAATTGCCACTAATTATTTTATTTATTTAATTAAAGTTTAGATCGCATGGATAAATTTAAGTATTAAATTCAATTCAAAATGATTAAGATTGATTGTTTAACATGTAAACTTCTATTTAATAAAAATAGTATTTTATAAAGTCAGTTAGTTAGGCCAGAATTGTAACATTCAAATCACCATTCAATCAAAAGAATTTAGTGTAATTCATATGAATCAGATCTTCTCCTTTTGATAACTGTTTAATTAGAAGAAGTTTATTTTTATTAATATGTCTCTCTCAATAAATTTGTAGTCTTAAATGATGATCTAATTGTGAGCAAATTTTAAAACAGTTTAGAAAAAAATAATTTTTTTTTTTTTTTTTATTAAATCTAAAATAAAAAAAAAATTAAAAAAAAAATCTCTTTATTTAGTATCGGTCGGTATCGATCGACATAAACAACTATATAAACCGACTTAAAGAAAAGCTAAACGCATTGACATGTGCTTTGTCCGAAGCTAAATATTTTGAGCTTAAAAATTTGATAGTCATTTACGAAATAAAATTCAAGAAACTAAAAGAGATAAATGAAAGTGATTGCGCTACACCAGAAGCCATGGTTCCTTCATCGGCTCGTAAAATTTTTCCAAAAAATCAACATATACATCTAGAACAACAAGAACAACAGACAGTTGCCGAAACACCAGTATGCACTCGAGATGCATCTATGCCATTTAAATATGAGTTTAGACAAAAAACAATTTTTACATGTGACAAATCGACTTTTACTGTTAGCAACGAGTCAACACAAACCGAGTCCATTTATGATAGTGTAATGCAATCAGATGGAAAAAAGTTGCTTCTAGAAGCTTATTTGAGAAACAATGATAATTTGGCATCGTGTTCTACGTCGAGTAAAAAAAATAAAAGCGAATCTGGCACAGGATTGATGCGCGAGAGTGGAATCGGAACTGCAAACGATGATGACTCGTTGCCGTTGACCGATGGCGAAAAACAATGTGCTGATGATGAAGACAAATTGAACATGTCTGTTGAAACTTATCCAATAGAGAATAAAAAAAAATACAGTCGTAAAAAAGTAAATAAATTAAAATCAGTGTCAACTTTGTCGACTTGGTCGACATCATCATCGTCAAAAATCGAGTCAAATTTGTATAAGCGAAAGAACAAAAAACAACAAACAAAACAAGTGTCACAATCACTTGATCAACAAACATCATATCAATCTGTACTAAAATTTCTATTACAAAAATTAATAAAATTTTTCATTATATTTCTTATACCCATTTTATTTATTCTATTATTTCTAGCTTATGTATTGTATCGTAATTATTTAAATCCTTATTGTTGTGACATGAAACGAAATTATCTACTTATAAATGTAACATAAATTCAATCGATCAAATAAATAAATAACGCACAAAACCGGTTTACAGCAATCTGATTTCGAGTTTAATGCCTTTTTTTCTTTTATTTTTATTTTTTCTTGATTATTTGTTGAAGAGAATTGGAATTTTTTGTCTGGTCAAATTTTTAGTTTGTTCGTATTTTTTTTTCCTTTTTTTTTTTTTTTTTAATTAAACCATTTTAAATAATTTTATTAAAATAATCATTGTTAAATATTAATTATTAATAAATATGATGAAATTTTTTCTTGCTTTTTAAAAAAACAAAAAAAAAAACTAACTACAATTAGAATAAAATTTTTATTAAATTTAAAGTCATATAGTTACTTTTGTGTTACTATTGTATGTTTAAGAGAAAAATCGATCGATCGAAAAATAATAACTTATAAATTGTTGAAAATTTAAATTTTACTTAAACAAATATTTCTAAAGCAAAATAAAAAAGAAAAAATTTTTTAAAAAATTTTCAACTAAATTTTAGACATGGTTATACACATTGAAAATAAATCAATAATTCCCAAGGGCTCGTCGTTTTATTCGAAAATCAAGATTAATTCTTTAGATTTTAGATGTATCTTTTTTTCTTCTTCTTAAGTTTAAGGGTAATTTAATTCCAATAACACTTTTGTCTAGATCAAATGTTTAATTTGAATAAAATAAAGCTTTTGTGTTTTATAGAAAGTTATTTCTCTCTCTCTCTCTCTTTATCTCTGTTTCTATCTACCAACTCATAAGAACACTAAATAGTTAAATAATCATAAATTATTTTATTTTAATTTTTCAATTTTTTAATAAACTCTAATTTTTAATCTTAAATATTATTAAAGATTAAAAATCAGCTAAAAGAAATAATAAAAAGAAACAAAGAATGTTTAGCTTTAGGCTAGAATAAATTTTGCGAAGGAGTCGAAGGAGTTTGAAAATTAGCATTTTGGCTTTCAATATTGAGCTAGTCTAAAGATAGTTGAATCTTTTATTTGTTGATAATGATGATTTGAAGCTGTTTTCGATGCCAACAACAACTGTGAATTGAATACACGCTATTGGCAAAATTGAGCCGACTCAAATAAAGAACTAATAAGCAAAAACTGATACTGTCATCTAGCTTGGAGCTATCTATAAAGCCTGTGCTTTTCACCATTTGCTTTGCAATTCCTTAATTTAAATTAAACAGCAAGTATTTTTCCAAATCTAATAATGTTTATGCCATACGTAAATAATTTTTCTTTATTATTTTATTATAACAAAAAAAATTATAATCATAACATTATATCTTGTACAGTAAAATTTATTTATTTTGCATTCAACGATTTTATTTTATATTTTAAATGATTACATTTGAGATAAAAGAGAGGGAGAGAAAGAGAGAGAGAGAAAACAATAACGAACAAAGTACATAATGACAAAGTCAATAAACAATTCAGATTAAAAAAAGAATTAAAAAAGAAAAATAATATTTGAATATTTGACTTTATAATAGATTAGTTTTTAATATTTGAAAAAAAAAAAAAAATTTAAAAAACGGGTAGTTTAATTTTAAACAAGTGAGTGCATAATTTTGTAAGCGGAAATTTTATTTTGCTGAGTAGTATTATTTCATTTTTGGAATATATATAAAATTTTATTTTGAATAAAAATTTCAATTTTATTAATCTTTGAAATTTTCTCTTGAGTAATTATATTTATTAAATAATAAATAAAGAAAAAGAAAAGCGGTCATTAGCAATTTTTAGTATAGAATAATGGTTCGAATCGAATAAGGTCTTATGACCTTTTAGAATGCGTTGTTTATATTTAAGAAAAAAAAAAAAAACAATCTGCTATTATTTATTCTTATCTAAAAAAAATTTAGATAGTCGCTCTAAAATGAATATTAGAATGTGAACATGAATTTATTTGTATTGTACAAGAAAGCATCGGATTTCGGCAACAACAACAACAACAATAATAACTAAATAAAAATTTTAAGAATAGCTCAGAATTTAGGCGTTGTTTTAAAAATCTTAATATTCATTTTTATTTTAACTACGTTTAAAATGAAACCGTAGCTGTATTAGAATATTACGTAATAGCTAAATTAAGTTTTTCTAAGGTAAAAAACAAAACTATTGACTATAAAGTAATTATTTTCAGTTTAGTCAAATCTCACATGCAGTAACAGCAACAGCAACAACAACATCAACATCAGTGCTAGTTTAATTTTGAATTAAAAGAAAAAAAAATCAAGTAAATAGTGATTAATGTAATAATGCTTAAAGAAACAAAAGATATTGAAGAAAAGTAAATTTTATAGGCTCATTAATTTATGAATATTTACACGTATTTAAAAAAATCAAAAAAAAAAAAAACTCATTAGTTTCAAAGTGATAATTTTATTTTCAAATAAAAATTTTAATTTTTTCTACATTATTATTCTACATTGTCGGAGTGTGTGCGTGTGTTATGGATTATTATAAAAATGTCAGAAATTATTATGCAACCATAAATAAAACAAATATAGAGCACTACTACTCCTTTCTAGAAATGTATACCCAATGTATATAATTTATGCTAAGTGAACATTTTGTTGAGAGAAAGTGAGAGAGAGAGAATTTCGAGAAAACTTCATGTCAATAAAAATAAAAAACGAAAAAAAAAAGAAAAGCTCTTACAAATTTTTTTTTTTTTTTTTTAAAACGAGTAACAAATGTTAACCAAATTAAAATAAATTTTTATAAATTTTTTTTTATTGCATAAAATTTCCAACTTTTTCTAGATTATCAATTAATTAAACAACAACAACAAAAACAACCAAGATAATAATGTCTATAAATCGCATACCACTAAATGTGGACCATTATGAAACAAATAGAAATAATAACGGCACAAGCAGAAGTAAAATGAACAACAATAATATTGGCAGCAGTAGTAACGGTTTCACTAAAGAGTATCGCTCGTCGTCGTCATCAGGTCGTTTTGCTAGACCGGAGCCGTTCGGCATGGACAACATGATGGACGAGACTGAGCGTATCAAAAATCGAATGAAAGAATTCGAAGAACGATGCAGAAAATGGCGCGAAGAAGTATTCGGCAAAACATCGTCACTAATTAACGATGATATGGCAGGCAAACGAGACACTTCGTTTCTAAATGATCAACGTGTGCCATTTGTCAATGACACAAAGCCAACAGTTCAAACACATCGCAGCTACATTCAAGACAGTGCGAATGGTTCGAAAAAGTATCGCATTGACTTGGAAATCGGTGACTATAAACAAAACGAATTAATGCTTAGCTCAAATGGCAATGTACTCATAATTAAAGGTGACCGTGAACTTGTCAATGGTAGCACTAGTGAAAAAAAAACATTCAATAGAGAAATAACACTGCCCGATTATGTTGACATGAGCAAAATAGAAGCCAATTTAATCGAGAACAAAAGTGTTGTCGATTCGACAAGCTATAGTAATTTATTAGAAATAGAAGCGCCAATTATAATGGACAAGTATTCGTTTAGAAGATCGGCTTTTGATAAATCTCAATCACTTATTCGTCCTAAGCAAACATTTAATAACACTAGTAGTAGTAGTAGTACAAGTACTAGTAATCAAAGCAATCAACCTTTATTGATTAATGAAGACAACAACAACAACAACAACAACATCAATTATACTAATAATGGCAGTCGGTTTGAAACAAACAAACATGAGTCGTACACAACCACTTCTTCATCGTCAAAGTCAACAACAACAACGACTACGACTAAACACGGTGGTGGTGTTGGTGGTGGTGTTGGTGATCATGCATCGAATAGAAAAGGATCTGTGTACGATTTGAATATGAATTTTACTGATGACAATTTTGCTCGTTCGCCATCAAAGCCTAATTTGAAATCAAATCCCGAATTGATGCCTGGCTATCCGCTATTTGACAATAGCGAAGGATGTGTTGTCTACAAATTTGACTTGAGAGACTTTGATCAATCGGACATACAATTGACAATAACAGTAGATAGGACACTAGAGATAAAGGCAAGCAAACAACAAGTGGACAATTATGGAAAAGTTTATCATGAATTTAAGCGTGAAATAGTGCTCGAAGCCGAAGTTGATCCAAATTTAATTAAGAATGTTTTACACGAAGGAATATTGACAATTAAAATTCCCAAGGCTGCTAAATCAAATGGCATTGGTTCTATTAGCAACAACCATAATTTACAAGCTCCAAATGGATTCAAAGAGATCTACACTGACGACGGTGTTCTAACTAAACTAAATGCTGATTTTAAAGGTTTTCATTTAAATATAATAATTTTAAATTTTTTTTGTTAATTTAGAAATTTTTTTTTTTCATTTTGCCTATCTAGGATATAACCCGGAAAATGTGAAAATAGTTTTGTCGGCAAATAATGTATTAAAAGTGAGTGCCAGTCAACAAGAAGTCGGTGTGAACAACAATGGCAGTGTTCAAAAAGAGTGCACTAGACAGTACACATTGCCCAATTGGGTTCAACCGGAAAATATGAAAGCAACAATGTCACGTGACGGTTTATTGACTGTTGATTTCTTGGGAAAAAAATAACTTCAATTGTGAATATAAACAAATAAGAGTAGAAGAAAATTAGATAATAGAAAACGAAACAAAACAAAAAAAAAGAAAAGAAAGAAAGAATAACAAGTGTATTTTTTTTTTTTATTTCAATTTGAATTTTTAAACAAAACAAAATAAAATCAAGTATTCGGCTCCTCTTTTGTACAGTCTCAGATGTTAATAAGCGAGGACTGTGCTGAATTTAAATTAGACATTATCTTGATTTATAGATTAATTAAAACATTTTTTATTTTAACAATATAAATAGATTTGTTTTTTTTTAAGTTTTATTTATTTTTTTTAAATTTATTTTTCTAATTCTAGATTTTTATTTTAATGCTTAAAAATGCCGAATTATTTTTCAAATTATAATTTTTAAATCAATAAAAATTTTAGTTAGAAGAAAATCAAAATTTTTTTTATTCTTTTTCATCATTTTATTTTATTTTAAATGCTAAAGTTATCTTTTTAAGCAAACATAATCTAATTATGTGTAAATATATCAGCAGTCAATTAAGCTTGTTATGTTTTTGCTATAAAATTACTTATTATAAAACATTACTTTATTTATTAGAAGCAATATAAAAATAAATCTACAAGATAATTGAGTTTGGAATTTTTTTCTAATACTATTACATTTGTTCTTTGCAAAAAACAAAAAAAAAAACAACAACAACTACAAAATTACGTCGACACATTAACATTGTTATTATTCTAATCTTTAAAGTGTAAGATTTCATTTATATGTTTAAAACAGTAATTTTAATTTTAAATTTATTCAAAGCAAAATAATTTAATTAAAATCTAGAGCCAAAAAAAGCATACTTTTTTTTGAATGTATTCAATTAAAAATTACGTAATTTGTTTAAATGACAGGAATGTTATTTGTATTTCTAATAGAATGTAGAAAATTTGCTATTAAATAAAATTTTTAATCTGGATTTTTTTTAATTCAATTTCTTATCTAAAATGAAACTTAAGTATGATGTAACAATAAATATCAAAGAAAAAATTGTTTGATATTGAAAGCTAAGCACTTTAAAATCTTAAGAAAAAACTCTCTTCATTAATATTTGAATTTTTCAAGTTTTATTTTATTTTTTTAATTAAAAATAATATTTTATTTAAAACAAAAAAATAAACTTTTAAAATAAAAATATTTAATTTTTTTTAATTTTTGATCTTAAATTATTAAAGCAACTAAAATAGACAAGAATGTTCAAAATTTAATTAAAAAAATGCTTAAAAAAAAAAACAAAAAACATTTATTTTTAAATTGAAAACAAATTAATTAAAAGGATATTAAAAATTAAAAAAAAAATTTTGTTAATTGTTTTATTTTTTACGTATTTTATTCCGATAAGCACAGTTGCTTTTTTTCTACATTTGCGTGCCCAATCGATCACATCATTGATTGTCTCTTTTTGTCACTTATTTTTCGATTCTTTCTATTTTTGAAATAGATTGTCAATCTCATACTAAGCCAGATTGGATTCAATATCATTTAGCATTTGAAACTTGTGACTCATTTGTTTTTATTTTTCAATGCTTCAGAAGTTTTTTACGATTTGATTGCATCGAAATGTTCATTTCAATGTTTATTGAGACAAAATTGTAATATGGAGAATACGAGGCTCTCAGATTTAATCAAATACATAATTAATAGTATCTTTTAATGAGAAAGCATCGAATTATTTGCAAAACAAAAACTAAAATACTGAATTTAGAACAAAATTTTTTATTTATTACTTTTTTTTAAAAAAATCTAACACTAATTTCAGCAACAGAGTGGTCAATGTTTGAAATCGACTTGATAGAGTTGCTATAAATTCAGATATAGTTAATGTTTTATAAAAAAAAATTGATTAACTTGATTTAAACAAAATATTGAGGCTTAACCTTCGTTTCATGTGATAACAAATCATAGCTTTCCTTTTTTTTTTATTATTATTATATTATTTAATTATCTAAGATGAACAAAATTAATAATAAAAATAAAAACAAAAAATACATTGTTTAACAATCATAGTGTCTTAACAATCTACCCTTATTGAGTTGGCTACTGCTCAGACACTCGATTTTTTGCTCTTGTAACATATCGATGATTATAGCTGGCTTTATTTCTTAAAAGTAATTATTAATAAACGAATACAGCTTTTTTTTTTTAAATTACATAGTGAATTGAACATTATGAAATTACTTAATAATTAATTATTAATTTTTGATTTTTTGGCTGTATAAGAGTTTCATTTAAATCAATTAAGCATTTAATAAAATTCAAATTTAATTGACATGAAAAGAAAAATATATTTTTTTTCAATTCCTTATTGAGTATTTTAGTTTTTCAATTGCATTACATTATTTTTTTTAAGAAATATTAAGGACTTGTAAAATTTTTCTGAAAAATTAAAAAGCCCCTCCGGTTTTTGAGAGATTTGGCTTTGTGAATTTTGGAACAAAAAAACAAAAACAATAATTTTAAAATGTAATAACTTTTTTTCCTTTGGTCTAAAACTGGTTCTACAAAATGTATCATGTGATACATATAATGTATCTCCCACCGAAATTTAATCTCTGCGAAAACTATGTAAATCTGCAAAATAGTATATACATTAAAAAATCATTAAAATTTAATTGCAGAGATTTTGCACAGATTAAATTTTAGGTGATACATGTTATGTATCAAATGATACATTTTGAAGAATCAGTTTTAGACTAAAGGAAAAAAAGTTATAACATTTTAAAATTTTTGTTCTTGTTTTTTTGTTCCATAATTCACAATGCCAAAGATTTTGATATTTGAGAAAAAAAAAATTAAATTTTGTTCTATCGACTTAAATGGTTCAAATAGTTAAATGGCAAAAAATTAAATTTACTTGAACAATAAACAAAATAGAAAAACACATTGTTTGAAAGGTTTATTTTGCATTTTCTGTTTTATTTTTTTTATTAATCATGAAAAAATAAAATTAACAATTTAATTTAAAATAAAAATAAATAAAAAAAAGTCTTTTAAATTTTATGGCAAGGATATTTTTTTGTTTGTTAAATTTGTCCAAATGTAAATATTAATTGCTTTGAAGAGCGAATAAAAAAGACAATTTAGTTATGACATAATGTTTCGAGTGGCGCTAAACCAAAAATCGAAAGATTTCAAAAATTTTTTATGAAAATGAATAAAAACCCCGAATCGTTTTTGACTAGAAGCTTGAAAAACAGAGAAACAAAAAAAAAATAAAATAAATAAAAGTTTACAATGGCACCCGAACCGAAATGATACTTTAGTCTACTTGTCAATTAGCTATATATTTTTTATTGATAAGTGATGAAATTTTGCAAAAAAAAAAAAAAAATTTTTTTTTTTTGTTTAAATTTTCATTCAAATTATAAACACACTTTTTCTTATCTAATTTAAAAACGTAAAGTATTTGGTTTTTTTTTTTTTTTTTTAGAATGTTTTATAATCAAATATTAATTAGAAACTATGGCACAAGAGGATTTTTGTTCAGATCGCGTCTACTAAACGATGCATTTAGGTAGTGTGAAAATTTTAATTTTTTTAAAATAAAAAAAATTTTTTTTTTTTTTAATCAAAATTAAAATTAAAAATTAAGAGCAAAACGATTTGATTTGATTGAAAACGATAGATTTGTGCGCTCATGGCCAACAACTGCTACTTCTGCCTCACTGCTGCACACACATACGCATTCGATGCGCAAAGACCCCGAGTCCAAGGCCGAGCAGACTGTTAATCTAATAAAAGAGAAAATGCTCAAGGATAAAAATAACGCCGAATCGACTACGACTACTAATCAAACAGCTGCTGCTGTGCCTGTAGTGGACATAGATGCAGAAAAGCGGCCGAGTCTATGGCAACGCATAGTCAAAGAAGTTCAGCACTATTATCACGGTTTCAAGCTGCTCTATTTCGAGACCAAAATAGCCTGGTCGCTGATGAAAAAAGTTCTGCACGGACAAAGTCTTACTAGACGCGAAAGACGTCAATTTACGCGCACATCTGCCGATCTATTTCGACTCGTACCATTTTCCATATTTATTATTGTTCCATTTATGGAATTAGCATTGCCAATATTTATAAAATTGTTTCCGAATATGTTGCCAAGCACTTTTAAAGAAAAAAGTGTTGAACAAGAAAAGCTACGTAAACGTCTCAAAGCCAAATTAGAAATGGCCAAATTTCTTCAAGACACTGTCGAAGAAACAGCTCTTCGCTCTGATTCAAATCAAAATTCAACACTTGTCTATCAAGAATTTGCCGAATTTATGAAAAAAATACGCTCAAAAGGCCAACAGCCGAGCAGCGAGCAAATTCTTCGTTTTTCGTCATTGTTCGAAAACGAGCTAACATTGGAAAATTTAAGTCGTCAACAATTAATAGCTTTGTGTCAAATATTGGATGTGAGCACATATGCAAACATACCGCCTAATCACATACTTCGTTTTCAGCTACGACTTAAGATAAGAAATTTGGAAGCCGACGATCGAATGATACTAAAAGAAGGCGTTGACAATTTGACCATAGAAGAGCTACAACAATGCTGCAGAGAACGAGGCATGCGAGCAGTCGGTTTGTCCGAAACTCGTCTACGCAATCAGCTAGATCAATGGCTCGACTTGCACTTAAATCGTCGCATTCCCCTCTCGTTGTTGATTCTATCGCGAGCTCTCTACTTGCCCGAGTACTTGCCACCCGAGGATTTGATCAAGACAACTATATCAGCGTTGCCCAAGAGCATCGAAGATGCCACTTTGGCTCGCATAGCCGAAGCGTCCGGAGCCAAACTTGACAATCGCATTAGACTCGAACTGCTTAGACAAGAAGAGGACGAGATTAGAAAGGAGCGCGAAACGAACCGTGATGATACCCAAACTGGCACCGACACTGAGATCGGTCGAGTTGACACAAGCACACAGCAGCAAAGACGCATTTATCTTGACGACGAAATTGGCCCAAGCGATATACGCGAATTGAACGACATTATCGAAAACATGCCCCACAATGAGCGTACACAATTTAAAGGCGAATTGGACGAGTTGAAAAAAGACATTGACGAATACGACGAAGATGTAAAAGAAGTCGAACAATTTGACAATAAATTAACACAGACGCGTTCGGCTAAAATAATGAATAAACGCATCAAAAAGCTAATCAACGATTTGGAAGTAATTATGGACAAATTGGACTCGGATTCAATCACCACCAACAAACAAAATCAAGTATCGTCTAATCAAAATGATAACAATTTGGTCAGCATTGACGAATTAGTTGAGAGCATAAAGCGAATTAAGGGTCCGAGTAGCGAGAAAAAAATACTCGAAATACTTAAATCGCTCGATAGAGACAAAGACGGCAAATTGGAAGATCTAAATTATGTTCTAAAAGTAAAATTTTTTTTTTTTTTTTAAGAAAAAATTAATTTAAATTAAAATAAAATTTTTTTTTAAAAAAAAAAAAAAACAACAGGTTTTTGATCTAATCGAAGAAGAGAACGTTAAAGTTAGCCAAAATCAACTTGGTAAATTGATTAGTTTGTTGGAAAAAGAGAAATTAATTGAAATAGACCAAGAAGAAAAAGAGAAAAAAAAAGCTTAATTTAAAATTTTAGTATTTATTATTTTATTATTATTTTTATTGACCGTATAAACAAAATAACAAAAATAAAAATATGCTTGATATTTTTATTTTTTTGATTATTAAAATAATTTTTTTTTTTTTATTAAAATAATATTAGAATTAATCTTTAAAAAAAAAATTTATCTGTTAAATTTATTAGAAAAATAAATAAAATTGTTTGACAGCAAAATTTGAATTTTTTTTTTTTTTTTTTTATTTAAAAAGAGACTAAGTGCATACGATGCTACTTAGTTCATAAAGTAAAATTAGATCAAAATAAATGCAAATAAAGCATTTTAGATTTGAAAATTTTTGTGCACACTCTTTCTTAGACATGTACTTTTTTAAAATAAACAGAAAAATTTATTCTTTAATTTATTTAAAATAAAAAAAAAAAGAAGAAAAGTTAATTAAGTTTTCATGAATAAAATGTTAGTTCTAATTTTATTTTAAATTTATATAAAAAAGATCATAATTAGATTTTACACTCGGTTGAAATTATGAAATCAAGAGCATAAAAAAGTCAATAAAAACATAGAAGATTTACACACACACACATCATTTAAATAAATAAATTTGCTTTAATTGTATTGTGCATTTAAAAAAAAAAACTAGGATATTTAATTATTTTATTATTTAATTTGTTGACGTGCAAAAAAAATATAATTGTGTATTCACATTGTATTATATTATCAAAAAAATCATTCAAATCTTTTTCGGTTTGTGAATTCGTGAGCTTGTTCGGGCTGTACCAGTCAATAATGCTCAACCTTTTCGAAAATTTAGAGCACTTGATTAAGTCAGCTCTCTGAGGACCGATAAGTCCAATATTTCTAATCTTTTTTCATATGAAAGTTCTATTATGCTCTTAACACTCAAAACCCGGATGGGTTATTTGGACCCCTTGAGTTACTTTTTATTTTCTATTTTTTTTCCATGAAAATAAGCATATTTTGCAAAAATATAAATTAACTTAAATATTTTTTGATTTTAAATATCCGATTTGAAATAAAATTTTAAAAAATGGGTAACGTTTATTAAAGCAAATACAAATTAAAGATAAAGTAAAAAGCTCCGAAAAAACTCCTCCGGTGTTTGGGTGTTAACATACTCTGGAGCTCTAATCTGTACTTTCTCTAGTATTTATTATCTCTTTTTTGTTTTGAGGACGCCAAACTGCTATTGCATATTCTAAATGCGGTCTAACGAAAGCGAACATAAAGCGATCTGAACCATATTACAGACAAGAACTTGAAAGCCTTCTTCAGCTGCCAGAGAACAGTGGATACTGTTTTTTCAGCTAACGTTGCTTGTTGGCCCCATTTTCAACTTGATCAAAGGACAATTCCCAAATCGCGTTCTTTATCAGTAATCTCTAACGGCTTGCCATTCATTTTTATTTTAATTTTTAAAGTATTTGTTATTGATAATCATAGCCTTGCATTTCTCTTAATTAAAACTCATCAACCATGCATTTAACCATTTTACAAGACTATTCACATCACAAGTTGGAGACTTGTAAGGCCAAGTGGATTCTTTATAGTCGAGATTAACTTTGTATTGTGCGCAAAAAGTTTACAAAGACAATTCACTATCTCAGGCATATGATTGATAAAAATTACAAACAATAAAGGACCGAGTACTGAGCCTTGTGGTACACCACTAATTACATCTAATCAATCTGATACTTTTTCTTCTCTTTTTAAATTTCACAAAACCGTCACTAAAACGGAACTGCTATAATCAGGGCGACAAATAAAAAGACTTGAAATGGAACACTATTCGTATTCTTGAGGAAATTTAATTTAGCAAAAAAAAATTCTATGAAAATTCGGTACTTAATAGAAAATCTCAATGAAATATATATTCTAATTTTTTTCTTAAATTTAATTCAATTAGATAACTTTATTTTAAATTTCTTTGAATTCTTGGTTTAGACTTTAATGGAGTAATTTTGATTTCTAATTGGAAAATTAATTTTTTAATTTAAAACATTTATTTGTAGTGTTTTTAAAGTGATTTGTGTTAAATGTAATGAAATTTCCAAACATTAGCATATAGAAAATTTATTTGAATTCTTTTAAAAATACTTTAATTTAACTTTGTCTGTTTGTCTTAGAGAAATTTTTACAATATTTAAAATAATTTCAAAATAAATAAATACCTATTTGTTGACACAACTTATTTACAAATAATTAAAGAAAAACTTATTCAAACGCTTTTTTTATTAAATATAAAATTTTTAATTTTAAATATTCAACTTAATCAAACAGAAATTGAATGAAAACAAAAAATAACTAAGCATGGCACAATTCAATTTAAAAAAAATAAATAAAAAAAATTCAGCTTAAAGCATTTTTATTAAAGAAAAATTCAATAGATGAATATGTTATTGATAATTGCCATGAAATTTTCCATCTTCTAATTTATAGCCATTCTATCTATACAAATAAAACATATTAGAATAAGCTGTTGTTGTAAAACGGTTAGTTAGAACTCTCTAGGCTTCTCTTTTCTAAGCTTATTAGACAACAAAAAAAAAAAAAAGAAAAAAGTGTGTAATAGTGCAATATTAAATAAATATGTTTTATGTTAGATAAAGATTAATTTTTATTTAAAAAAGATAAGTAAAAAAAAAATTTAAATTTAAAAGAAGTGTGTTCACAAACTTTTACATGAAGACAATTTTATATTAATTAGTTTATAGTTTTAATTTAAATTAAAAAAAAAAAAAGTGTATTTAATAGCGGTAAAACGTTAGAATTTATAAGCTTTAGAGTTTGGTTAAGTTAAATAGTTAGGCTTTGTGCCGCATACTTTGAAGCCTATTAAGTTTAACAAGTCTCCGGGTAAAGGAGTTATACAGTATAGGGTTTATTAATTTAAAATCTTTGCAAATACTCTCTTGATTCGTTGTAAGTTGTTTTTCGTCCGCCGAAAAAAGCGCCCAAGTCAATTCTGTGCACGGCAAACAAGACTAGAGCGATCAAAAAGCCTCCTGTCGATGCAACAGCCAGCCACAGCGACCATCCAATTTCATTTCTAGTTATGACATTGTTTGAATCTAAATTTTTGGCCAACATTACCACCCATACAACAATTGTCAAGCAATCTTTTTTTTTTTATTTTTTTTTTAAAAGATAAATAAAAATTTAAGAAAAAATTTTTTTTTTTAATAAATAAAAATTTAAGAAAAAAATTTTTTTTTTTTTAATAAATAAAAATTTAAGAAAAAAATTTTTTTTTTTTAATAAATAAAAATTTAAGAAAAAAATTTTTTTTTTTTAATAAATAAAAATTTAAGAAAAAATTTTTTTTTTTACCGATGAGTAAAGTGCCAGCGATCAAAAGCTCAACTAGTCTAAGTCTCAAAAATCTGTTCGAGTCAACTTTGTGTTTTAGGGACATGTGCAGTCCGGCAACGATCAAAAGCAGAATGCTGAGTGAGGAAGCTGCTATGGATAGAGAAGCGCACGCAATCGCATAGTCGAAACGGTTGGCTATGACAAACGCCTCGTTCGAATACGTCAATATGTAGCTGCATGTGCGCAAATCCGGTCTAGAGCTGTTTTTTTGACACACTTCGAATATTCCGCGATACTCCGGATTGGCTTTCAATATCCAAAACGGCGTCAATATGGCCACTATAAACGCTATTGTACTTGCTACAAAAAAAAAGTAGCCCACAAAAAACACTTTACTCATTCTCTCTCAATTCTAGAATTAAAAATATTTTAAAATTTTTTTTTCATTCTGTTAGTTAAAATTTTTATTTATTAAACAATTTGTATGAACAGGTTACTCTGGCGACTTGTTGTACAAAGGTAATTGTTTCAAGAGAAATAGAGAAAAAATAGAATAAAGCCAGAATTTTATTTATTCGGGTTTCTACTAGAAAAAAAAAAATAAAATAAAAAATAAAATTTTTTTTTTCTATTTTTTGTGTTGCGTTGTGTGATCATAAATTAAAAGACACTTGAGATCTTAAGTCTATTTATTAACCTATAAAAAATAACCGCAAGAGAGGCCATTTTAAATTAAAAATTTAAATTTTAGAATCGATTTTTGAGTCTTTAGTGAATGAATGAGTGAATGAATGAATGTGCTTAGCAGCTAGTGGATACACAAATAGGAAAAATTAAAACAAACTAGTTTTTCTTGTTTTTTTTTTTTTTTTTTGTAATCTGGATAGAGGAAAGTTTTGAGTTTTAAATTTCGCTAGTTGTAAATCTTAGCCGTCAAAATTGGCAAATATTCGAGTGCAATAAAAAGCATAAAAAAAGAAAAAAAAAGAAAGAATTTTCTCTATTTGCTTCGCTTGACCTAAATGATAAACAAGTCCGTGTACACATTAAACTATCAAATTACGCGGTCTAACTTTAAGTCAATTCTGGATATTTTTTATTTTTTTTTCACCTCTAAATTTGAATTAAATTCAGAAACATTGAAATTTAAACCATTTAGTTTTATTCTTTTTTAGACAATGTTTGTAAGTGGATTTGCCTATCTTTCATTCCAAATATTTTTTCTCAAAAAGCAAATAACTTTTCGCAAAAAAATAAAATGAAAAGATAATTAGAAATTATTGTTATTGTTGTTCAAGGTGAACGTTGTGTGATCCCGTTGTTTGCAAAATATTGATTTTTTTTTGCTATGTTGACTCATTTTGAAAATTTGAAAAGAAAAAAAATTATGCTAAAATTTTCACCTGGCCGAAAACTTGCCTCAACAAAAAAACAAAATTCTCTAAAAAAAAAAAAATAAACCTCTCTTTCTCTCTCGTTTTCTCTAATTTTCTGTTTATTCGAGATTATTAATTTTTTTTCTTCTAAAATCAGGTAAATCCAAATTGTATGTATGTGTTGTGGTTCTTAGCATAATTTTATAAATTTAATTTCTAACTCTGTGGTTCTTTGTCGTTTTAATAATAAATTAAAAAGAGAAAAAAAATAATTAAACCAAAAATTTATTTAGTTTAATATTATAAATAAATTTTATCTAAAAAAAAAAAAATTATTCAATGTGTACAAGTACATGTAGTCTATTAAGGTTTCTAAGCAACAAGTTAATTCTAATCGATTAGGAAAATTGTTCGATTTTTTTTCTATAGCATGCTTTCGGCTTCGGCAAGACTATTTCTATTGCTACTAGGTCTCTTTTCGGCTTCCAAAAGCTAATTAAGACAACAAAAATAAAAAAAATTAACACTTAAAAAGAATTAAAGTCAAACAAAGTCGTGTAAATTTTATCAACTATTTTTTATAATAAAAAAATTTTTTTTATTTGACATTTTCATGAATAAACAAGAGCAAACCAAATTTTAAAAAATATTTTTTTTTCTTATTGACGGATTGTTTAAGTTGTACAATTTTCTCTATTCGAATGTTAAAATGAAAAAATAAAATTAGAAAAAAAAAACTATTTCACTTATTCTTGAAAAATAAAAAATAGAAAAGAAAAGTAAATGTTTTTTTAAGCACTTAAGGTCTGTGTATGAGTAAATAATAATAATTAATGAGTTAAATATTTTTTTCTAATGCTATTTTAGTAATAGTAAGAATAATTTTCAAAATTTACTAAATCAACAGGCTTTTCTTAAATTTCAGAAATATTTTTTGCTTTTTCAAAAAAATAAAAATAAAATAAAAGCTTTTCGTTTATCTAGTCATCTTGAATTTGTTAAAAAAAAAAAAACAACAACAAATTTAATCTTATTAAAAAATGAAATAAAACTGGTTTAAAATTTAGGACATAATGAAAAATTAGTGTGCTCTAATCAAAATTCATTAAATATCTAATGCAAATTAGGCTTGTTTAGATTATTCTTTTATTCATGATGTAATTTAAATCTCACGACTTTGTCAACTTCTTTACAAGACACAAAAAAGTCTAGCACACTTTTTTGATCTTTTTTTTTTTTTTTTTCTCTAAATTAACTAAAAATGGGTATAAAACCTTTGAAACACAAAGAATAAAAAGGTCTCGGCTAACTAGAGCCTAAAATATGTGTATTTTTTTTTTTCTATTTATTTATTCTTTAATGAATATTTACTCAACGAGAATCCTTTTGTTTTTCGGCCACAAACACACAAGTCTGATTTTGATGATTAATCAAAAAAAAAAAAAAAATAAAATAAAATAGGCTCACAAAAAAACAACTGACCGCTTAATTTGATCTAGTTTTTTTTTTCTAAATTTTAAATTTTAATCTCATTTTAATTCTAAACTAATCAACAATTTATTTGTTTTAGACCCATTTTACAGACTAAATAAAATAAAAGCAGTGTACTTGTTTGAAGGTTTTTTTGGCTCTAAAAGGCTTGAAGACTAGGTAGAACGGAATGACAATCATTGATGAGAGAGCCATCAGCCAGCCGATCATTTCACCCCACCACGGGTACACATAGTCTTTGAGAGCGAATCTTTCATAGCTAACCAGAGTGTACAAAGCAACTGATACGCACAAAAATGGCGTCAAATAGACCCAGCATATTTTCCAAAATTTATTCGGATAATAGCCGATCATTGAGTTTATGTCGTTGTAGAAGTTGTCCACGCCATAAAACCAAGATACCGAAATGCACTCGAAAAAAATCAAAGTCAACAGAGCCCATCCACTGCACGCATATGTGTTGAACATATTGAATATGTATATGCCTCCTTGGGTTACATTCGACAGGCCAATTAAGTAGCTGATAAAGCAGACAACTCCGATGAATAGTTCTTTGCGTTTTCTGAAATGCTGAGGCCATTCGTCCATACAAGCAGTCACAAATCCTTCAACAGTACAAAACTTTTTTTTTTTTTTTTAAATTTAAATTAAAATTAAAAATAAAAATTTTTGTTTTATTTTTTTTTTTTAATTTATTTACTTGACTATCTAAACCTATGAAAATTAGCATTAGAAAAAATAGAACAGACCAAAACGAAGAGAATGGAAGCTGATTTATGGCATTCGGATAGGCTACAAATGCAAGACCTGGTCCCGAGTCAGCCACAGCGTCTATTGTTGTATGCGATTGTTTTGCCATAAAACCAAGTACTGAAAATATAACAAATCCGGACAGCAAACAAGTGCCTTCATTGAATGCAGTTAAAATAAGCGTATCTCTTTTTTTTTTTTTTCATATAAATATTTTAATTGAAAAAAAATTTATTTTCTCTTACCGATAACAATTGTTATCTCGTTTGTTATAACTGCCAAGAGCAACAACGGCACCAACGCCAAGTCCATAGGAAAAAAATATTTGTGTAGCTGCATCAATCCATACCTTAAATTTTTTAATGAAGAATCACTGTTAGAAGAAAGAAAATATTTTAAAAAAATAAAATAAAATAAAATTTAAAAATGTTTGTTTTTTTTTTTCAAATTTTAGAATTTAAAAAAAAATTTTTTTCTCAAATCTAAAAGCATTACTTCTGAATTTTTTAGCTTGTCAAGCCTTGGTATGAACAAATATTTTATGCCGTCCCATGCTCCATCCAGCGTAAGACCTTTGACCAAAAGTATGGCAAGCAACAAATAGGGAACTAGCGAAGTGAAATAAACAACTTTTCCCGTCCATTTTACTCCTTTCCAAATACAAAAGTAGCACAAAAGCCATGCGACAAACAAAGCAATTGCCAATTCGATGCGTATGCTTCCTTGATCTTCAATTCGACTTGTTTTCTGCAGTGCTTTAAGTCTTTGAAAATTAATTAAAATTAATTTTTTTTTTTTATTTGTTTATGGTTTTTTTATACTCCCAAAATTCTTGAGCAGACGAAACAGAATCGTTGCCAATGTTTGCCAAATGAGTAAGATTATATGATGATATGCATTTGTCTGTATTCCAATCATTGTTGCACGTTGCCCACGGCAAATCGTACGAAAACGAATGCCAGAAATAGTAGAAAGCCCATGCCAAAACCACAATGTAGTAAATATTTAGCCAAAATGCCATTATGACTGCTGCATAGCCGATTCCTTTGAAAATCGGACAAATTCTCCACACTCCTAGTATGCCTACGTTTTGAGACTGACCGAGAGCCACTTCTAGAAAAAACATCGGTATTCCGCCAAATAGTAGTGTCAGTGTATACGGCACGAGGAAAGCACCGCCACCGTTCTTATAACACAAATAGGGAAACCTTATGAACAAAATTTATTTTCTTTTTTTTTTTTAATAAATAGCAATTTTTTGTTTAAATTTTTTTTTTTTTTTTTTACTAATTTTACCTCCACACATTTCCGAGACCTTAGGAGAAAAAAAAAAAAGAAACACTTTGAATTTTAAAATTTAAATATTTAATAATTTAGTTAACCTATTGCATAGCCAACACACGAGAGTATAAAATCCATTTTAGAACTCCATTGTTCACGTTTAGGCACTTCATGCTTTTGGTGTACCATTTTTGTATTCAACAAGCAAAAAACCAACAACAATAATAACAACAAAAATCTATAGTATCTTTTCTTTTTTTTTAACTAATTAGAAGATACTAAATTGAAAGGAAAAAATATGTATTTTTTTAAGAAGTAAAAAAAAAAAGGTTTACAGAAAATAGCAGACGGATGATTATCTGAATTGAATTTGAACGAAATATATGAAACTAGAAATTAAATTTAGTCTGAAAATTAGATAAAAGCTTTGCTAAGTAAGAAAATATATATTTGATTATGAATAAACAAGACTCCAATTTGCATCGGCTTTGCATCCAATTTCTTCTAAAAAATTAACTAAATAAAATTTATTTTATTTTTTCAACATCTTTCTTATATAATTTAATTTAAATGTTAGAAAAAAAAATACAATTATAAATAATTTGCAAAATAAACGCTTGAATGGCAAAATTTCTGATATTTAAATTATTCAACAAAATTTTCGATCAGCAGTCTAGAATATTTAAATTTTTTTCATAATCAAAAAAATAATAAAAAAACCTATTTGAGACTAATGAAAAAATAAATCTCTCTAAGATTTCTTAGTAGTTCACCTTTTGTTTGTGTGAAACCATTATTCGATTATAATTTTCTATGTATAAAAATAGATAATCAATTTATATCGAGGTTTAATCAAATCAAGGTTAAACTTTTTTCCTAGTTGAATAAAATATATGCTCATTATTATTATTATTATTATTATTATATTTTTGGCCTTATATAATCATAAAAAAGAAAATTCTAAAACTTGTTTCTTTTTTTTTTTTTTTTTTTTTTTTTATTTTTTTTTTTTAAAGTAAAAAAAAAAAATTTTTTTAAATTTTTTTATTTTAAAAAAAAAAATTTGAAAATTTTATTAATAAAAAAAAATGG
>VANL01000243.1:0-47763 GCA_006352455.1 Brachionus sp. 'Tiscar'
ACCCTAAAAAAAAAAAAAAAAAAAAAAAAAAACTAATTTGAATAAAACATAATTTTACTCAAAAAAGTTCTGAACTTGATTAATAAATTGCCATATTAAAAAATAAGAAAATATTTTTACCCGCTAAGATCAATTAAAATAATTTGAAAAATTTTAAAAAATAGTGAATCACAACAATAAATATAAAATAAAATAGTTTTCTAAGATTAATTTAGTAATTAAATTATCTTTTTGATATTCAAAGGTAATGTTCTTATTTTTAATTTTAAACGAAAAAATCTAATAAGCTTCAAATTTTATAATTTTATAATTTTAGATAATTTTTTTTTCAATGATAAGAATAAGATCAATCATTACTAATTTTCAAAATTTTCTTCAATTTTCAAAAAAACCTTCTTTATTTTTGAAACATTTTAGAAAAAATAGAAAAATGCAGGCTAAAGTTAACTATATCTTTATTTTATCACGTTAAGAATTATGTCGAATTAAGATATTTTCTTGGCTTAAATCTATCAATTCTTATCTTTATTTTATTGACATTTTATTTGAATGAGAATATTTTTGTAGCAAATAGTCTAATTTTATAAACGAAAATAATTTTTGAATCTTCTATTAAGCGTAATTAATAACTGGCTGGAATTTAAAATTAAATGGAGTCAAATTTTTAGAAATAAAAATGGCTAAACTAATGACGAACTTAATTTTTAAGTAATGAAACGAATTTAAAAAATTCTATAAATTAAATACATAGGTAGTTTTTTTATCTTAAAATTGTTTTAAACTTAGGGTTTTATTTTTAAAAGTTATATTAAAACAAGTTATTATTGATAAATTTTTAAAAATTAAATGAGTTCCATTATAATTAAAAAGATATTCTAATTGTTACATCATCAATTTCAATACAACAAGCTTTTAAATATTTCCTCAAATAGAAGAGAATTTTTTGGTTTTTAAGCTTAAATGTACTTTTATTTGAATTATTTTTATTTTTAGAAAAAATTGTCCCTTTTAAAAGAAAAGTCATGAATTATGCATCCTATAAAACACGGAGTTTTCTTTTATTATTGACTCATTTTTTATCGACTAAAAGAAACTCTTTGATTACCGAACTTGCTTTTATTTAAGGAAATAAACTACTTATTCAGTCAGTAATTGAATTATGAAATCAACCTTTTTTTCGATTACTAATGTTGCATTTAATCATTTTAAAATTCAAATTTTTTATCACTGCTTTGTTTGTTTTTTTGTAAGAAAGAAAAAAATAACTAATTATTATTTATGAAATATTAATGAATTTATCAAATAATAGGTAAACTAAAAGCTATTTGTGTTTTATCAATAGCATAGCAAACAATTTTAAAATTACTAACTTATTGTGATCATTCGAAAGCTGTAAACAAAATGAAGATCTTTTTGTACTTATTACTAATTTTTAGATAAATATTCATTAGAGGAAAAAGTTTCAAAATTATAAAAATAATTGTAAAAATTCTCAATTTTTTAAAAATCTTAATTTACATTTAATAAAATTGATTGGCATTAGGCTCGATTGTTTATGAGATATTTTTCTGTTTTTCCTATTTTAAATTTAGTTAAAAGAGCTTGAGAATTCATTCAAAATTAATTAGTAAATAATTTAAATTTGGCATAAAATATTTTTATTTAATTGAGTTTTTTCTTTTCTTGTCAGATTCAAAACATGTGAATATTACTAAAATAAATTTTAAGTTATCAAAATAAAGTTTTTTTAAGCATTTTTAAGTATAATTTATTTTAATTTTAATCTTATTTGATGTAAGAAATGATTCTTGAGTTTGAAACGAAGCAAATAAATTCCAGAATTAAGTTTTATTTGTTTTAAAATTTACCTTCAGGCTAAGTAATTTATGAACATCGGAACGATTATGTAATCGCTTTTTAAAAAAAACTCAACTTTTAAATAAATTCATTGAATATTAATAATAATCTAGACGACGTTATGAAAAAATTTAGCTGAGAATTTTTTGCCTAATCATAAATTACCTACAAAATCAGAACTTTTAACCAAAATGATTTCATCTAATTGAAATAATAGCTGATCTAATGATATAACTAGATAATAAAAGACTGTTTTTGCACGATTTGTAATTTTAATTTATTTATCACAAATAGACTTTTTGTTAATTGCCATTTTGGTTAATCTAACTTAATTTGCAACCTTTAATAAATAACGAATGTACAAAATAGCTCAGTAAAATATAGAAAAAAACTTAATTACTCTTTAAATTATTTTATAGTCTTAGTTTGTTGACAAATTTGTTTGCTTTTTGGTGATAGTATTTATTATTATAATGGGAAAACACGTCGAACATTTAAAATTTGTCAAAAAGTCTTTTGTTTATTGTCTTAAGTTAAAAAAAAACGGCCATCTTTAGATTCATATTTGAAAACATTTAAATTTTAAAATTTATTTTCAATAAGCCTGAGTTCGATGCTATTTTTTCAATTTAGAAAAGTATCAAGACTATTCAATAATTTTAAAAGTGATAAAAAATTTTGAATAATTTATTACTAGTTTAATTAGTATTGATTTTAATTAAGTTGGATTTAAATAGTTTTTGTAGATGATTTTTTTCTGTAAAGATCGATCATTTGACTGAAAACCTATTGTGAAACTCTCGAATCGAATCAAAACTATTTCTATCAAAATTTTAAAATAATCTTTTTTGTTTTAATGCAAATCAAATAGGCATTTATTTGAATTTTTCAACTTTTGTATACAAAAATTTATTCTAAGCTAAATGAAATCAGATTTTAGAAATTTAGTTAGTTTTTGTTTATTTCTGAATTTGAATTCTAAATATTTAAATTTTTTTTCCACAAAAAAGATGAACAGGTTAGCTGAATCAATTATTTTAAAGTTAACTTCACTTAATTAACTTTAGATTTATTAGATTAAATCCAATATCTAAATATTTTTGTATTTTAATGTGTGCGTTTTTTTTCTAAATATTTCTTAAATATTAAATAGATTTTGATGATTTTTAAAAATTAAGATTTCATTTTATTAGGAGATTCTCATTTTTTTTCCAGAAAATAAAATAAAAAATGTATTTAAAAAAAATTTAGCCTTTTTATGTTATAGGTTAAAATCACCTGTCTGAACCAAAAACAAGTAACTTTTTTTTTCATATTTTTAAATTTCACCGAGAGATTCCTCTCTTATCCTATGCACCCGTCTCTTATCTAATTATGTATTCATCCGATTAAAATAATTTTGCATAGTATTTCAGGCCTTTTTTAAAACCAAAAAAAATTTACTCAGCTACACGTATGTGTTCAAAATTCAAGAATGCTGAGCTTGCAACTATTTGCAAGCTAAATATTATTATTATAATATTAAAAAATAAAAATAAATATTTCGCTTTTTGTTTCTTCTTTTTTCTCACTTTTTCATCAAAATATAGCTGTATATTATATTTAGATTTATCTATAAACAAATATTGAATAATGTACAATAAATTAATTTTATTTAAAAATGATTGAAACAAACACGAGTGGTGTAAATGGTGATTCATCGATGGAATCATCATCCAAATCCGCTAACACATCGATCAATAATGAAAAGAAAGAAACCGATTCCAGCAATTGTAAATCACCGGTGCGAAATGTAAACCAAGAGAAGTGCTATTATGCCAAACTGCCATGGGGTGTTCTTAAACAAACTCAGAATTTGTCTTCAAACTTGCAAAATCTTACTATGTCCATACCAAATGTAAATATAGACGATGAATTTTTTAAAATAGAAAATAAAAAACCCGGCGAATACTTGATGAATTTAATTGTCTTTAAATTTATGCAATTAAGTTCTAAAAAAATGAATTTTATCATGAATGGAGATAAAAGAGTAAGTTTATCACTTGATTAATTTACAGAATGGAAAATTAATTTAAATTGAAGTATTTAAGAGAGTTTTTCCAAAAAAATGAGGACTCGGATTTTGAAAAACTAATCGCAACCATGTCACAGGTTGCTGAAAAAAGTCTTCCTTCGCTTCTTCGAACTTTGTTGATGTGGCATGAGGCTCAAATTTCAAATTTAACATACTTGAAGCTACAAAATAACCAACAAACTGACTCAAATTCATTGAATTCGTCATCTAAAGCAGCATTAAAATCCAAGCAGCATCTAATACAAGCTAAAATGTAAAATATTCTTTTAGAGTTTTAGTAATCTTTATTTTTCCTTAATTTTTTTTGTATTCTAAGGGAGAACGACGTACTAGATGAACGAAAAGAAGTATTTATTTATTAAATAATTTATTTAGATAAAAATTGAAAATATTTTTTAAAGTTAATGGTCAATTGCATTTTGTGTTCAGCATTAAAAGAAATTTTAAAACAGGTTAGAAAATGTTTCAAGTTTACTAGCTCGTTTTTTTTAATTTCTGATTAAAGTTTTTTTTTTATTTGTTCTAAAAAGGTGTTGCCAAGATAACCGCTAAAACAAATTAAATTTTTTAATTATTACACTTGAGATTCACATAATTAGATTATAATATTAAATTAAATAATTTTTCTAATATTAGAGCAGAATAAATAAGTCATTTATTTACTATAAAGCTAAAATTGAAAATAATTAAAAATAAAGTGAAATAATAGTTCAATATTTTGCTGGCTAGAACTTAACGACGTTCAATAGAATAAAACTAAACATCTAATAAAAATTATAAAATTTTTATATAGCTTACAAATTGTTTTTGTAAATGCATCATGTTGCAAAATTCATGATTGCATCAACTGTCTAAGTTCGATAATTACTTAAATTTTAATTCGGTTAAATTTGCAGAGCTTTATTTTTGTTTAGGCGACTGCGACATAAGGCTATGTTTTATTTTATAAGTCTAAGCCACAAAAAATGGCAAATTGAAGTTTCTGATCTAAATTTTTATGCTCATGCTCAAAATTTATCTTTTAAAAAATTTTTAAGAGTATTTGAAATGATAAAATTAAATGCAGAGACATATTATCATGTGTAGCAAACTATATTAAACTTTATCTGAGTGTTGTGCATAACTCTGCATGCAGAAATTTTTTGCAGAAATGTGCAGTTATAAATTAATAAGTTTAACATTGAGTGTTAACTTTGAAAATGTGTTTCTCCAACAAAAATTTAAATATTAAAATAACTTAAAAACATTTTTTAAATGAAAAATATTGAGCATGATCATTTTAATTTGATAAACTTCAGTTTGCCCAAAAAATTAAGTCAAAGTTATGACTTGACTTAAAATTTATTTTTTTAAGTTAAAAGCAAAAAAAGGTAAATTTAATTAAATCCAAGATTTGACTTAGCATTAATACTGTAATTTTTGACCAAGGCCCCTCAAAGCCCAAATATCTCTTGTTCAAATCAGACTTGTATATAACTCACATTTTTAAGTCTTAGTCACAAAAAAGTAAGTCAAAGTCATTGACTTGACTTCATCGCCTCATCCGCCGACAATTCAACGGACCCGTCCTCCAGGCGCATATCACCTTCAATTACGCCTTGGTACGTTGGTCGAAGGCTATAAATACAAGCTAACAGGCCGTTATTCGGCAGCTTTCGAACTCTTTTATTTAAATTTTATAAATAAAAACAGCTGACTCGTGGTCAAGACCTGGGCAGCAACACATTTTTTATTAAGTAAAAATAAAATGAAGTCAAGTCAATGACTTAGACTTAAAACTGTGAATTATATACAAGTCTGATTTGAACAAGAGATATTTGGGCTTTGAGGGGCCTTGGTCAAAAAGTTGTATCAATTTTAAGCTTTTGTTTTTGGTGGTTTTATGAAATTTCATACAAAACTTCCAATACAAAAACAAAAAAAATTATAACTTTTAAATATTTTTAAATAGCGTGCAATTTTGTAGCATTCATACGGATTTTGAAGACTTCAGAAGTATGTGAAACAGTTAACATTTGTTTAACTTTGTTTCATCTGCTAAACAAGCTTTTGTGCATTTAAAAACAAATTTTTTAATTGATTTCTAAAACCTAATGAGTTTCAATTAGAACCAAAAAATCTAAATTTTTTAGCTAAATAATTAAAGTTAAATAAAAAAAATAAAAAACATTAAAAAAAATCTTTTATTTTAACCAATTTTTTTTTTAAAAAAAGCTTCCGTTTCATCCTGGTATAGACGATTTGCTAAATTACATTATCGATCTATCGTTTCAACGATTTGTTCCAAAAGAAGCGTTTCCTAATTCGTCATCATCATTCTATCAGCATCATCAACTTTATTTGGACAATCGATTTACAGTTGACTTGTTTGCAGAATGCATCGGCGTCATAGCCCACTCTCGCTTTCAATTGGTCAAAAGCCGTTTTCTAAACGAATTCGAACGATTGAAAACAAACAAATTGCCAAATCAAACGTCCACATTGTCCTCAAATCTATCAGCTCCGACCATTAACCCGCAATCAGTCATTTCGGTCCAGCAAAACCCTTCGGCAACAATTAATTCCCAAGTTCAAGCACTTAGCGTCAACTCGACGCCCAGCATGAACCAATCACTTGTTTCAAGTCAAAGCATAATTAAACTCCTAATGGGCATGAAGTTCATACGCATTAAAATGGTGCCTATCGAAGACTTCGAAGCGTCCTTTCAATTTCTAAACGATTTGGCCCAATATTTCATTGAAGTAAAAGACAAAGACATAAAGCACACATTGGCTGGCCTATTTGTCGAAATACTTGTGCCAATAATCGGCATTGTCAAAAATGAAGTAAACGTACCATGTCTCAAGTCTTTTGTAGATATTCTGTACAGCCCGGCTTTGGAACTATCAGCCAAGTCAAAGCATCGCATGGCATGTCTGCCACTGCTCACATGTTTGCTGTGTGTCAGTCAAAAGCAGTTTTTTCTCAACAATTGGTTCAATTTTGCCCAATTGTGCTTTCAACAAATGAAATCAAAAGAGACAACCTTGTCGCGGATAGCGCTCGAGTCGGTCATTCGACTAGTCTGGGTCTACATGATTCGAATAAAAGGCGAAAAATCAAGCGACACTAATGTTCGACTAAACGCCATTTTACAAAGCTTGTTTCCAAAGGGAAGCAAATTGGTTGTGCCCAAAGAAATGCCAGCTAATCTCTATGTAAAAATGATAAACTATATAGCTTACGAAAAGCTCGACTATGCCATGAAAGAAATAATCTACGAGCTGTTATCTGTGGACACGAATCAAAGCGCGGCCGATTTTGCCGACCAGCAAGCGAATTCAACCAGCAACAACAACAACAACAACAACAGCAGCCAAAACAATGTGTCTAGTTCGACGCAGTCTTCCGTTTCGGTCGGTCTCGGCAGTCAAATATTCAAAAATAGCAAAGAAAACATGATTATTTTGCCATTGCGAATGGAAATAGGCCTAAAAGCCTTTGTCTCAATAGCAGACACTTTGCAGTACCAAAAAGAAAATCCGAACACAAATCCGCCAGTAATACCGTGCAATTTTACAACACCGGACACCGATTTGCTTAGTATTTATCCGAATCAAACACTTGGCGACAATCTGAGCCGCGAATTGGGCATCGGCATTTACTTTGATCATGTTCGGCGGTCTTTTCAGGACATTGTTAAAACTCTAGACAGCACAATTGGACGCGGATACTTGATGACCAGACCGGAGAACACCGGATCGGCTAGCACCGAAGACGGCTCTCAAATCGATGCAATAAACAGCGAGCAAAAAAATTTAGACGATTTAACTTCGTTCAACACTCAAAAAGAGTCAATATTCACGTCGGACATGCGATCAAGACTAAATCTATTTCGTACATGCATAGCGTTGATGCCGCGTTTAATGCCCTCTTTTAGAGACAATGAACTAGTCGAAATTCTAACTAGACTAACAATTCACTTGGACGACGAGCTAAAATTGATCGCATTCAAAACGCTCAAGACTTTGGTGTCCAATTATGCCAATTGGCGTAAATCAATTTTTACTGGCTTTACAAATTTTATTTTGAAAGAAATAAGCGACATGTTTCCGAAATTGATCGAAAACGCGCTAAAAATGCTAATACAATTGTTGAACGCGTGGAAAAACGCCGTTACCGATAATCAGAGCAATTTGGAAGACTCATGTCAAATATTGTATCATTTGGAAGGCTTTTCTTTGTTCACACTGTGCCATTCGAATATACAGCGACGTCGATTTGGTCACTTTATTCTAGAAGAATGCAAACAAATTGGAGAAATAACACGATGCTTTAAAATTTACACAATGCACAATTATGCCATAGACATACTGGACATGGCCTCAATACAGGCCATAAAGAGCCTTCACTTGCAGTGTTTGAACACAAATTTGACCATTCATAACACGCGCGTCGACTTGAGCTATTTGATCGAACAGTCGACCGGATGGGACTCGTGCATAAATTTGAGCAATTATAGCGACAATTCGCAGACAAATTCGCTGCCTAATCAAACAAAAAATCAACGAGCGCCAAGTTTGTCAACAGACGCGGCCGATCCGCTTAGCGAAATAGATGCTAGCTCGACATCAGAGCCGTCTAGTTTACTAAACGGTTCTAGAATAGTCCAGGAGAAAAATTTTGATTCAAAAACAAATCTGAACTATGTGTTCACATTCGATCCGTGGAGCGAGTGCTTGGCCACGTTTTTTGCCTACGAGTTCACGTTTACCAAGTGTCCGCAGGCACGTGCCAACGCCTGGCTCTTCATATTCGCTCGTTTGCAGCAAATACTGCCGTTTGTCGATCCGAACGAGCCGCACGAGCCCGCCAGAACATCGCTCCTATTCGGCAACAACGCTTTGGAGCGCTCGCGAAAAATTAGCGAACGCGACATAAATCTTAATTTGTGGAAAAATTATCTAATCGGCGCATGTTGCCTAACAACCGGCTCCGATCAACAATTGTACTCGAACGAGTACAGAAAATACAACAGTCGCATCGAGGATCCGCTCAATTTGTCATCTAGTCAAAATTTAAATCCGACATCTACTGCTGTCAACTACGACTTTACCATAGTCGAGTCGACATCTAAATTCTATGCCAATTTTGCCACTCATACATCTCTAATTAAAATAATTGTGCCCTATTTAAAATGTGACATGACTTACTTTAGAGAGATAGTGATACGCGGTCTCGGCCGCATAAACATAGAGGCACAGCGCGATCTCATCGAAGAGCTAAATCCGATCATAAGAGAAGCGTCCGACTTCAAAAGACAGGACAAAATAAGACGATTGAAGAAAAAAGACCTGGCACGACTAGCTCTAGTCCGCATATTCGAGCTATTGGCCGAGCAAAAAACGCTCTCCAAACGAATTATGGACACGTTCAACGATGCGGCTCATTCGACTCACGAACAACACTTTAACGACGAACAAATGCGCAAAATATTCGTCGATTTTATCGACACTATTTACAGCTATTTGGAGAGCGAGGCCGACAAGTCATACGATTATTTGAATCAAATACGTTTGCACTTTGCCAAATTTGTGCACAAATTTTTGGACTCGGTGTCCAAAGAGAAACGTGCTTGCATTTTTAACGAGTCAATGCGACACAATTTGTTCAATTTGATGATAAAATGGAGTGGTAAATTTTCCCTAAATGCCAAAGAGCAGACTAAATTAAGTGTGCATAGCAAAAATTTGTACATACATCAAAATCACTATGCTCACTTGAATTGTTATCACTATTACGATGAGCTTGAAATGGCCTCGACTAGGGCATGTGCGGCCGTATTGTACAGCGGCAATGTGCTCGACTATGCCAATAATAAAAATTCAATTGTGTTCGCTTGGCTCAACAATCTGGTCGAAGTGGTCAACTCAGAGATGAAGTTGTACGAAACGTGCAAGTATCAAGTATGCAACGAAGCGTACACATTGGCCATTAATTGTCTAAGTCAACTATTAGACTTGAGCTTGTACACAATAACCAGCTTGAGTACGCCTAGTGGCACAAACATAAATCTAAGCCTAAATGTAAGTCCCGTATTCGACTGGACTATTGACAAATGTTATGCAACAATGTCACAAGAAATAGCCGATTTGTGCTATTTGTGTTTGAGCAAAATTTATCTTAATTATTTGAGTCAAACAAAACCGAATAATTTGTCCAAAAATAATCTATTAAAATCTTCATTTGAATCGATTTATCTTGGACCCATATTGAGCATAGCTTTGCTTAATGTAGGCTCAAATCGCCAAAATATACACGAGGCAAGTGTCACTTTGCTCAGAGCCTTGAATAGATATTTTCTCCTAGACGCATTCGAGGCAAAATTGGACTCTAAATCGGCCAGCATGTCCACCAACACAGATCAAATGCATTCGTTTCTATCGGCTGACTTGGACATAATTAATTCGTTTGTAATAGCGTCCAAAAGTCAGCCGTTTATAAGCGAATATTTGGCTAAGAAAAATCCCGATCAAACAATGTACATATTTTGTGAGTTGACAAGTCGCTTTGAGTCGTGCACGTCAATTAGTCTTAGACGCGCCATGCTCAACGTCCTAGTGCCTTGGTTCTACAACATCGAACTAATAAATCCGAATGTGATCAACGAAACAAACAAAAGCAATTTAAACAACGTGCTTCAATTGGAGTCCGGCTACGGTTCGCTAGAGGCCACTCATTTGGTATTGAACAATTTATTCTATTTGACGTGCAAATATTCGGATAATTTCGGCCCCGAATTCGAACTATTATGGGCCACGCTGGCGTCCACATGGCGTTCTAATTTGAAAATAATTTGCCGCTATGTCTATGTGATGATTAGTTTGGCGCCGTACGAAATGCTATCGCACGGAAAACGAATTGTTTGCTATTTGTCGCGTGTTTGTCCCGAGCGCATTATTGATGAGCTGGTCAATGAACTTGAAATGATAGACAGCTTTTCGGCTCATGTAAGCAAAGAAAATCAATTTCCTTATTACAGATATTCGAAAGTTATTGCAGTGCCGGTATCGCCGCCGCCGTCGCCCAAGCTGGCCAATAGTTGCAAAAAAGCCTCGATCTACTTTGTCAACCAGGACGAAGACGATGACGAGTTCGACGAAAGTCTTGACTTTGTTAACGAGAGCGATTTTAATCTGGACGATGAGGACGAATGCGACAACGATTCGGAATTCGAGTCCGAGCCGACCGATAGCTCGGCCTCGGAGCCCGAATTGTGTCAAAATTTGAAAAAATCCCAACCTCCTTCTCAACTAAAACAAGATCAGTCTCAGCTACCGTTGCCAGTTAAATTTCAATCATTCACATGTCCACTCAATCGAATACTCTATCACACTGATCACCATCATCATCATCATCAACAAAAAAATTTCATGGCCAATCATGAATACATGTCGCTATTTTCCTATCACAACAACTATTTGCATCACAATCACTATTTTCACTTTAGCAATTTGCAACGAGGCAGTGTTTCTCTAATGCTTTTAAGCGAAATTGTGTCCAATGATGGCGCCGATTTTGACTGGAGTCAATTTTTGCCCATGTTGTTCCACTATTGTCTACTAAATTTCGATAATCCAAGACAATTGATAGCCGAACACGCCAAAAAGCTGTTTATCAGCCTTATATTTGTGATAACTGTGCAAAACGAGCTCTATTTTCTGAGCGACTACTTGATCGAGTGTATGGACAGCGTTATCGACGGCCACTCGTTGATATTCGATCGTAAATACAAGCCGACCGACTCGGACGTCCACTGCTACTACAATTTTAACTTGGGCCTGAATGGCAGCAGCAGCAACAGCAGCAGTAGCAGCAGTTCGCCGATGAAGAGCTCGTCATCGCGCAGCTTCATCAACATTCAGTCGGCGCCCTCGTCCCCGGGCCAATCGCAGAGCAGCCACAAAACCGGCAGCTCGGAAAAAAATAAGCTCAAGTCAAATTTGAAAAAAACCTTTAAAATTGAGAAAGCCAAAGACTATTTGGCTGTAGTGATGGAAATATTGAGCAAGTGTAAGAATGCGCCTGTGTGGCCCTACGAATACATTACCAGACACAATTACACAAATCAATTGAAAAGTGTCGACATATTGAACAATTTTGTCGACAATTTAAAATTGTTTTTGAACATATGCTTGTCGACTAAGCAAGTATCGACCATTTCGTCCACTAGATCGGTCTCGTCGCCACTAAATTTAACAACAAGATTTTCGAATAGCGACAAACGAAAACAATTGGACAAAAAATGGTCCATATTCGCTCTAAATTTGTCGTTTAACACGTCAAATCGACACTATGCCGGTCGATCGTTGCAAATCTATCGAGCTCTAAACATTAAAATAAGCTCAATGTCGACTATGAAAATGTTTGCCGGCCGTTTAAAAGACACTGTGGCCGACTCGAAAGAAGACGTGCAAGGCTATGTGACCGAAATTTTGCTCACTTTAAAAATGAATGCGCTTATTATGTCAAACGAGCATGTGAACGGCTCGAACACGTGCAGTCCACACGACACAAGCCAAAAGCACAAGAGCAAATCGCTCAAGCTAAAACAGGACAAGCCCGATGCTGGCAAAAAATATTCGACTGCCATCGGCTCCGAAATGACCGCCAACATGAAACACATGGACGTAATTAAGCAAAAAAGTGCCACTTTGTCTAGAAAACAAGTTAATCAAATGATTAACAAGCCAATTGAATTGCAACGCTTTTGCACCAAGTACAAACATCAAATAGCCTACAGAAAGTGTTTGACATTGTCGTTGTTCGATTACAAATGGCAAGTGTTGCAAGATCGAGTCGGCTCGTCGATTTTTGCCAATAGAAAAAATACAAAATATTTGTCCATTTTAAATTCGGAAAAAACACAAAATTCAAGCGAAATTAGCATGAAAATTTTAAGTCAAATATTTTGGCTGTCTATGTGCTTGCTCGAGTCGGACTACGAGCACGAGTTTAGTCTAGCATGTGACATTATTGGTTGTATATTGGAAAAAATTGATTTAATCGATGCTAAAAATTCTACTAATGAATTTAGACGAATTGTAGAGCTATTTGCCTATCGCATCAATTGGTCGAATTTTCCGGGCTTGCAAAATTTGCTTCTCAAGGGCTGCACCAACTCGAATTTGAACGAAAAAAGCCAACACTTGCTCTCACTGTTGATACCGTACTGTTCTCATTTGATATTTGTGGACCCGTACGGCGCCAGTTTCTACGGCATGTGGGGCCTGAGCATGAACTTGCTGTCCATATTGCCGACCATGATCCTTCACTATGAGAATCCGAGCGAGTTTTGCATCCAATCGGCCACCAGCTACTTGAACATTATTCGTGACATTTCGGCCAAGCTGGAAAAACAACAATCGGTCTCGAGTGCCTCGGTTAGCAAGGCACCTGGCTATCAAAAGACCAAAATAGAACAATTGAAAAATTTAAATCTCGTCATTGAATTGTATTCGCGCAAATCGTTCGGCAAAGACAAGAACCAATGGGCCAAATGTGTCATAACGTACATGAGCGAATTTTTTCATTTGTGCGAGTGTGAACAAACCGTTGGCGTTGGCGTTGGCCACGGCTCGGCGTCCAAGTCAAAATTCTACTTCAATTGGATTGTGTTGTTGGTGGAAATACTGGAAAAGTCGAATTCGAACGTTTACCAATCGGCTGTTCTAATTTGTCTAAGTTCGTTGCTTAATTTTGTCAATTTTGGCGACAAATCGGCCTGGATGTTCTTAAACGAGGAATTGCTGCGCGTGGCCTCTAAACTGAGCTATTCGCCGCTGCATCACGAAGTTCTAGACTTGATCAAATTGACTGTCGGAAAATCTTCGACTCTGCTCGACAATGACAAAAAAGACTCGACTAAATTTTATCTAAACGATGGCTCGCAGACAAAATCGGCCGTTCCCTCTTCAAACAGACAGCTATTCGGCAAACGTGAGCTGCCCGGTCGCACACTTGACTTTGATTTTGATTTTTCGTGGCTAGTGCCTGCGCACAACAAATCGGCTTTGAAAAAAAATTTCAAATCAAGCTCCAATTTAGATCTATTGACCCAAATACCTCCACTAAACTTAATTAACTTTCATTCAAACGATCAATTTAACTTTTTGAATTTTTACCTAAACGGTCTAAATGCAAATGTGTGGGACAATCCGATCGAGAGTCAGAGTCGAACTAGAGAGCGAATAATGTACATTTACACGGCTTTGAGCAAAAATCAAGCGTCTTCTATGCAAAGCTGCAATGAGAACAGTGCGGACTCGTTCAAGACCATGAGTATGCAAAAAAGTGGCAGTGTTTTGTTCGAAAACTCGTTGAATTCGTCCGATTCGCACAAAGCCGAATTTCGGGTAGACAACGACGAAAATTTGAACATAATTACGAACACAACTTTGAACAATAGCAATATATCGGCCACAAACAGCACATCGAGTCGAATAAGCAAAAAAGATGCGTCACAATCTGCTAGCTATTCGGATCAGTCCAAATCGACAAGCACATCGACCCATCAGACATCGTCGAACAATTCGAATTCGTTCAATCAAACATCGTTTGTGTTTTCGCCCGACAAGGAGACCAGAAAAGAAGAAGCTGGCAAAAAGAAGCCTGTGGCGCCAATTATTCCCGATAATGCATTCACGCGTACACACAACCGAGCCAATAGTCTATCGGTAAATAAGCCAAGCTCAATGGTAAACATTGTGTCATCTGGCGTTAGCACATATTCGGCAAAGAGCCGGCCTATTGGACTCTCTTTGACCAACAATACACCTGGCGTATCCCAGCAAATTTTGAACACAATAGACGATAACATATTTATAAATAATACATTTTCGTTTTTGGACGAATTGGAGTCCAATTTTGGCGACATGATGAGCAACATGAAGCACAAAGATTTGGATGAAAATAAAAATGACTACGAGACTTTTCAGAATTTTCCTTGGCACACCATTTTGCCGGTGAAAGAGCACGACATCGATGAGCCAAATTCGCAGACCATATCAGTTAATTCTTCAAATGACGCCTTGTCCAAGTCATATTCTTCAACAAGTGACATCAAGAATGAACTGCTGTTGAGCAAGTCGAAAAACAAGCCGATGGCGCCCAAAATAAAGACTCCGGCCACTATCGGCATTGCTAGTGGATTATCCACATTGAAAACGCTGGGTATGAGCAATAATTTAGAGGATAAACCCGGTGAAAGAACTCGGTCGGTCACTAGGATAATTTCCAATGAAAATTTGACTGTTGGTGCCCTCAAAAAAGACAAGTCTTCTTCATCTCAATCAAGCAGGTATGTTTGTGTGATGAATATTTTTTAAAAATTAGGCTTAAATAATTTTATTTTTAATTCAAGTCGAAAGTCTCTTTTAGATTTAAAGAAAATATTTTTCAATTAAGTTAAACGCTTTTATTTGTAGGTTTTTTTACTATTTATTTTTTACACTATGCTTTTTGATTTTTGCAATTTAGTTTTTTTTATCTCTTTTTTTTTAAATACTTTTGGTTTTATTTGCTTGATTAATATTCACTCACTAAACTAAACTGTGCCATAGTCCCATTCCAAGCTTCTTTTCTTTTTATTTTTATTTTAAAAGTTCATTTATAAAAAATTAAAAAATTTGACAGAATTATAAATAATTTTCTTATTTTTTGAATATTTTTTTTTTTAAACACAGATTTGTTAAAAAGTCACAAGTCTCAAGCCAAACCCTGGATTTTTTTTTTTAATTTTTTTTCAAAAGTCCGAGTCAAAATTTTTTAAAATTAAACTCAAATCTCATTGCCAAATAAATAGCATCGAGAATCCATCAGTTGTAAAGTTTATACATTAAAGTTTATAAACTCAAATCCATTTATTTATTTAAGTTTAAGTCCCACAGACAAATTTAAGTATGATATATATTAAAAAAAAAAAGAGGTGAAAAATTCCGTAATCATCCGGATTGAGTGACATATCTTTAAAATAGAGTAATCTATTTTAGTGACATGTTATTCAAAATTGAGCACTAATTTAAAAAAAATAAAAATTCAATTTTAGTAACATGTAATAAAAAGTGAATACATTTTAAAAATATTAAAAATTGTTAAAGCTAAACATAAAATTATTTAAAAAGTGAAAATTAAAGTGGGATGTCTTTTTTTACTTGGATAAAATTTATTCAATTTTTAAGACATCTCATTAAAATTGAACATTACTTTTTTTAGAAACCAATGCTCATTTTTTAGTGACATGTCACTAAATTCGGATAATTAAGTTAAATATCTATTTTAAAATTGAGTAATCATTATGTTTATTAATTTAACAAACATTTATGTTAAAAATCAGTAAATCTAGCTATCAAATTACTATAACATAGGTAAAAATTAGTATATATTTTTTTATTTATAAGAAAAATGGGGTCTATTCCCTTATGTGACCAATTGATCACGTAATATGTGACCAAAAATTTTTTAGGTGATAGGTGACAATTTGTCTTCGTTTGTTGTGAAATATCTTGATTTTAGCTTAGCCTCTGTTTGATCATCCATATCCTCAAAGGCATCATCAATCTCTTCTTGTGTATCGTCCAAATTTCCAACAGATTCAATTGTATTTTTTTGGTTGTTGATTCAGTACCGTCTTCTTCTTGTAACTTGTTTTCTTCACAAATTGGAGCAAATAAATTCAAAACTTCAAAATGTTTTGTTGTCTTCTGTTAAGTATAAATCTTTAGTTTATGAAAAACAAGCTTTAGAAGTACCAATTTTCTCTATTGATCACATAAAAAAAAATTTTGATCACAAAATAAATTTATTTTAAATTTCAAATTTTTTTTCTCATTTTGTGTTCACCTAAATTTTGGTCACATATTACGTGATCATTTGGTCACATAAGGGAATAGACCCGAAAAATGGAAATTTATAAAATAAGATGAATAAATTTTTTAGGAAAATGAAAATTTCAGTTTAAAAAGTCAAAATACAATTTTGGCACAATAGGAAACCTTTATAATTTTCAAAGTTCATCAATATAAAATTTAAAAATTTAAAAAAAAATTTGACAGAATTATAAATCATTTTCTTTTTTTTGAATATTTTATTTTTAAAACATCTAAAGACGAAAATATTTAAGGATTGTTAAATAAAGTTTTAAACAAACGCATTCTTAGAAATAAATTCAGGGATTTATTTAACTGAGAAAAAATGAGGTCTAAGGTTTAGCACAGTTTAGAAAACTTTTATAATCTCTATTTGGATCAATCATAGACTATTCCTTTACTTGTTTGAGTTCATTATTAGAATGCTAATTTAAAAAATATACAGTTTATTCAAAACTCAACTTGAGCAATTCAAATGCTTTATTTGTAGTTAAATCACATTTTTTAATTACTAACATCACTTGTGAGCTTAATTTGTTGTTTTTATTTTAAAAATTTTTTCTAAAAATATAAAAAATTAATTTATTTTGTTTTTAGATCAAATTTAGCAGTAAATATAATCCAAGACAAATGTTCAGAGCAAGCTAAATCATTAACAAATACATTTTACACAATACCAAATGCTAATAAAGAAACAGTTACAAATAATTCAACTACAGGATCGCCATCCAACTCATTTAAACCAAAATCGCAGATCTCAAAATTACTTAGTGCAAATAATTTAATTTTACCTGAAAGCATTCATCGAGAAATCGCTCTTAATTTATTGGAAGGCAAAAGTCGAAGCCTGAGCCGATCAACGATTGAAAACGAGGAAAATTTAAATAATGAATCAAACAAAAAAATCGAATCCAAAATTTCCAATGAAGAACAACTCAGATTAGAAGCGATTATTAAAAATACTTATCATTCAAGCCTTCAATGGATCAATATTCTCAACCTTAATCAAGATGATGTTGAAAGCGCTTGGAAGTCGCACATTCAAAACATGCTTAAAAGTTCAAAACTGCGCTGTAGCTCCACCAGGCTTGAACTGGGTCTGGATTCATCTGGTCAATTGAAAAATTTTAATCCAATTGAATCATTCTTTTTGTTTAAAAAATTATTTATCATAGCTAAAAATAAATTGAACAATTTGCTATCTGAGTGCTTTCAATATTTAACTATTGAGACAAAATTATTTCTAAAATTAGAAAAGCATCTAGTCATCATTCTTGATTTATTGAAAAATAAACTCGATTGCCCGGTGGCTTTTTTTGATCTAGAATGGTTTATGCAAGTACAAGAAATGCTAAAGTCAACATCACCAAATAAAAAATTTTCCAAATCTCCATTAAAAGTAACTAGTCTAATATCAAGCTCGTTTATTGACAATCACAAGAGAATTTTATGGGAAATTGGCGAAAATTATGACACATTTGTATATATAAAAAATGATGTCACAGATGTAAATATTTTTTAAATTTTAAAAAAATTGAATTTTTTTCATTAGTTTTTTTTTCAATTCCTGGTCTTTTGTGCATTCAGTCACCACTCGTTCCAAAATAGGGCTGTTTTTTTTTTGCATGCATTATTTTTTTGTCTTTATTATCTCGAAAATACGAAAATTTATGCAGTGAGGTTAAAAATTTGATAAAAGTAAAATTTTCAGCTTTGATTCATGAGTATTTTAAACTAATAGAGCAAGAAAAATGGTGACAAATTTAAAACTGAATGAGTGGTCAGCAATGCACAAAATCCTAGGACTACATGCAATTAGAAATTCTGATAAGAATTTATAACAAAATACATCCATAGTTAATTTGTTATTTTAAATTTTTTTTTTTGTTATTTTAGTCATTGGATTCAATTAAAAAAATCGAAAAAAATTTCAACAGAAGTCTTCATGGCTCATCAGAAATAAACAGCAAAATTGAAAAGGTTTGCTAACATAAAAATTGAAAAGCAAAGCTCATTTTTAATTATTTAAGTTCTTTAAAAAAATCGAATTGAGCAGGAAATTTTGCAAACTTATTTCACAATTTATGATTTTGATACAAAGTTACTCAAAGCTTTTTCCCAATTTGAGCAGAAATTTATCAAATACGACTGTAAAATAACTTAAATTTTCTATGATATTCATATATTTAAATTTTTTTTTTTAAATCAAAATAGTTGACTGATCTTTCAGTTGAAATGTCCAATTTAAAGCGATTTTTAAAAATAGCTTCGAATGAGCTGGAACAAAAAGGTCGTCTATCACCAATGTTTCCCGTCGATCTCGAGAAAACCCTATTTGCTACGTCACTACCATTTAAGACAATTCTTCCAAATAGCAAAGAAATGATTGTTTACTGGATTTTGGATTCTATTAGACAAGAAAATTACACTAAAGCCATAGAATATTTCAAAATAGCTCAAAAAAATTGGCCTAGTGACTTTAACAAATCTAATCATTTGGACTGTGAGCTAGAATTCGATTCAATTTTGATTTTGGCTTGTGAACAAGCAAGAGAAAAAAATTCTAGTAGAATAAAATTTAAAAATTAAAAATCTTTTTTTTTAATATTTATTTAAATTTAGATATGATTGCTATTATCGAGCCAGAGACAGATTTTCTCGAAATTAGTCAGACAATTCTTCATGAAATAATCGAAATAACAAATTTAATTAATCAAATAGATAAAAAATTTAAAGAAAACATATCAAGTGTGTTAAACGACAATGACAATGATGATTACGAAGAGTAATTTAATTAATTTAGCAGAAAATGTTAGACGCCGCCAAGCAGAATGCATATTTTTATATATTTGTAAAATATTTTTTCCATTTAACCTAAAGTGTTTAGTTTTTTTTTGTTTTTATTTTAATCATTGCCTAGATTTTTGATAAATACTTAGAGCCTTCCTAGATTGTACAAATTTTTATAATGTAATTATAATCACAATGGGTGAAATTTTAGGATTTTTTCTTGAAAATTAAAGTATTATAATCTCTTTGACAAATTAAAATTATTTCGAGAGACTTTAAAATCAGACATTTAAATAAAATATATATTTAATTTTTCCAATAAATTTTAAAAAAATTATTTTATTATTTATATTTCTAAATTTGTTTCAAATTAAAAATACTTGTTCAATGCTACTAAGGCAATGACTTTTTAAAAATGTTTATTTGCAGTAATACTAATTGATTTTCTTAAACTACAAAAAAAAACATGATTATTTATTTAATTGCGTTAAAGTAAGTTTTAAATAAAAATTGATGAAATAAATTAAATTTTTTCTAAAACTAAAACTTGACTTAAATAGTATTAAAAAAAAGGATCAACCTTTCACTTAAATTAATCATTTGAAATTATATTTTTGACCAGCTCTACGTTATTATTAAATTATCTATTTGTTTTTTATGTACCGAGTTTTGCTCCTTCAGATAAAAAAATATTTAAAAAAAAAATTATTAAAAATAGCTAAGACAGAGGAGATTTTAATTAAAAATAGATCCTATTAAAGATTTATAAAGGTTTCCTAGAGTTTTTTGATTTAGGCCGCATTTTTTATTCGACAAAATTTTGATTATAATTAGCCTTGAATTACAGCATTTTTTACATTCATTCATGATTTTACAACTGACATCTTCATTTTCCATTTGCAAAGCCAGTGTTCTAATTGTTCTAAGTATTTGAGTTTCAAACGTTTTATTGATTAAAAATTATTGATTTGGGAATTAAATCTAATTGTACAATAATTGTTATTAAAATATAAAGTAAGAATTGAAAGACATTTATTAACTTTATATTAGACCTTCATGCAAAAAACAAAGTTCTGACTTTTTCTTTCTTTTACAAGATAATGCAATATTTTGGGCTTGAATTTTTTTATTTTTTAATCGAAAAATATAAAAAATGAATTTTTTAATATTTTTTATTTCTTAATCTTTGATGCTGCACCAAAGGCATAATTCAAAAAAATTCTTTTTTACTTTTTATTTTAAAATCGAGTGTTGATGACGCATTAAACTAAAGCTTTCAGTGTTTGATGCGGATCTAAACGCATGATTACGCTTTTAGAGCATGCGCTCAAAGTTAACAATATTATAGCATGGGCGAGATTTAATTTGGTGCATGGTCCAAAGGCGAGTTTTAAATTGTGATGCAGCGTAATCGAACAAGGGATTAAAGAGTTACGCCCTTCAGCTTGCATAACTAGCTATTGTATAAAATTAAGCATCAAGCTTTTAATTAAAATTATTTTAGGAAAAAAACTTTATTCTGTTAATCACCACACTAATCTACACCATAAGATGATACATTTGAACTCTTTTCCTTTTTACTGTATGAGACCGAAGAAATTCAAGATTCACGTGTATCGGAATTAATATTAATATTTGGGTACCGGAAGTCCTTTAATCGTACGTTCTGCCTTTAGGACATTCAGATTGTTAAATCGTTAATATTGTTCATTTTGGTCATTTTGAAAGTGTATGTTTTAATATTTCTCATCATTGTTTGAATTTTTGCCGTTTTCACTTTCAAGAATAATAAAATATTTTGTCAAAAATAATGCTTCTTCTCTAATGAAAAACAAGAAATAATTTTTGAAAATTAAATCTCAATTCTGTTTATAGCACCTTTGTTAATTTAGTCCAAAAATAAGTAAATTTTAAATATTGTTTCAGGATTCATCTTAAAAAAAATTTAATTTATTTCCTTAACCAAATAAGTTAATAAATTTGGTTTATTTAATAAACAGCGCTAATAAATAGAATAAATCTATAATCACCTATAATTTTCATTTTTCATGTCCTTATAATTAGAATAAATTAAATTTCTAATCAATGATCTAAAAGAATATGTTCATCAGTTCCAAAACTCATGACAACTTTATTCAAAAAATAGGAGTGTTTACAAAATATTTTATTGTTTAGAAATTTAAAAATTTAATCAAAACTAATTTTAAAAAATTATAAAATATTATGTTGAGATGCTGAGAATTCAAAAAGAAATTAATCAGCTTATAAATTTATAAGCTTAAATGACTAAAAAAAAACAATCTGATAGATTTAGTCTGAGAGAAGTTATTAGACCTGAAATAAGAGTGGCTTAATATGAAATGATTTATGAACATTATAATGGAAAACATTATACATTCAAAATTGATATCGAAGAATAATTTGGTATTTTCAAAAATATTATATGCAGTGAGCTATATCATAACTTGGAAATTTTTTTTAAGTTGATTATAAAATTAACTCGATAAAAGGATTGATGAATCGAAATAATTTTGCCTATTTAATGAATATTTTTTGCATAAGATATTTTTTTCCCTAATACTCTTGTAAGCAAAAGCTAACCTTTGATAATTATCCTGATTTTTGAAATTAAAGACATTTGAGAGTCTGAATTTAAATATTTTTAGCATGGGATTAATATGAAACAATATTGAAAAATTTTGAATATTAATTTAACATGATATAATATGATAATTTTGAAATATTTATCATGAAGTTTATTTAAAAAACATTTAAGATACAAAAAAATTTAATTTGATTTATTTCTTTTCATTTAGCCAATTTTTTTAATTCATATAAAGTATTTATTAGCATTATTTATTTAATATCAAAATAAGTTAGATTTTAAGTCTTAAACTTTATTTTTTATTTTAATAATTAATGAATTTGCTTAAAGTTTATAAATTTTTTAAATTATTTGAATAGAATTTACGTAAAATTAGAACTAAGTATGATGATATTTTGTCTTTTACTTTAAAATTCAAATTTTATGAATTCAAACAAGAATAAATTTAAATGCATAAGTTAAATTTAAAATTATTTTCACTTTAAATTTAGATTCAATTTTTCTTCAACGCTGCTTGTCAAATGCTAATTTATTTCATTTAATTTCATTGTTTCTTGCTTTAGAAACAATCTAGGAAAGATATTTTTTTGCATATTGATTGATTGTTGAAATTAACCATTTATAATTGTTTATCGAGAACAAACTTGAAATTTTTAATTTCCTTTAAAAAAAGCAATAAAATTCAATCAAGTGAAAGATTGATTGAATATTATTGTGATTTTTTACATGCCGATAAATAATTCTAACAAAAAGATAAATATAATCTTGAAAATTTTCTTAATTGTCGTCTTTAAGAAATTTTAATTTTTGTTCAAAAATTGTTTTCTTAAGTTAATTGATGCTTCAATGCTAATAAGCTGAGATTTTTTTTAAACTTGAATTTTTCAGACATAGTTCTCTAAGAATTATAGACCTTATTAGATAATTTTAAATTAGATTTTCAGTTACATGATACAAAATAAACAAGTATTGATTTAAATTTTTCTGTACAATTTTCATATAAACTAAAATAACAATATGAATTAAATGTTTTTTATCAGCAGGCATGAAAAAGTGTCCTTAATGTCTTTCTTTTTTCAATACATTGTTTCCTATACAAGAATCATCATTAATTAAATAGGAAATTTACTGTTAGTTGCAAAAATCCATCATTATTTCAAAATTTGGAAGAAAAATGTTTTCATTAATTTAAATTAATTTAAACTAGATAGAGTCTAAACAGGTTTGCGTCTAATAGCAACAACCCGGGGCAAAAAACTAAGTGACTAAGCTATGATCCTTGTTGAATTCTATTAGCATAATATTTAACTCAAATCTTTATTTTATTTTTTATTATAATAATACAATATATGACAAAAAAAAAGTTTAGGAAAAATCATGCAATATATTTTGCAATTATTTAAAGCCAAAAAAATCGATTTTCTCATAATAAACCCTTTTTTTTAAATAAATACTGTCACTAAATTAAACAATATCTCAAAATAAAATACATTATTATTAAACGTCAAATGATATAGAATTTTTTTAATAATCTTAGCTTAAATCCTCGAGTGAGTTGGAAAGAAAATGCTTTCATTTTTCTAACAATATTTTCCGTTTCTATTCACATGAGCCTATTGGCATAAAGACGGATTGGTATTTTTTTTATTTAGTTTTCCCTGTTTGCATTTGAAAATAAGCTCACAATGAGCAATTTTAATAAATTATGATCTAAACTTATATCAATTAGCCAGAATCCGATTTTATTCCATATTTCTTAATCAATATAAATTTTTCATTTATTCAACATTTTTTATTTTAAACAAATAAACAGCTAAATAAAAATATCATGTTATATTTTTTCGATATTTTTTAGATATAATCTGTTGATCATGGCTGCATTTATAGCAAAACAAATGATTGGTAGCAAACTTGATAGTGTTAAAGGTAAACGTTGTTTTATTTTTCTAAATACATTTTAAGGCTTAAGGGATTTAAATTTTCCTAAATCTCTCATGAAGATATTTTCGAAGGTAAATTAAGGCTTTAATTAAATAAAACTAATTTAAAAAAACTAATCAGCTTTAGAACTTGCTTTTCAATAAAAAAAATCACTGCTCTTTAAAATTTTGACTAATATTTTACTAATTAATCAAAATATTTTTTTTATTTTTTTTTAAAACTAGAATTTTATTTTTAAATTATAAAGAACTAGCGGGTGACAAAAAAGGTGAAGAGGAAGAAAAAGTCTCGGCAGAGGATCCAGAGGTATTAAAAGATTTGGCTTATCGGTTTAAGTACTGCTTACTAATTTATCAAATTAGTTAATCGAACAAAGAAGAGAAGAAGAAGAAAGACGAAGAAACAAATATGCAAAAATGGAAGCTGAACGAGAAAAAGTTCGACAGGGCATTAGAGATAAAGTATGTTTTTATTGTTTTAAAAAATAGAAAATAATGAGAATTTTTTAGTATAATATCAAAAAACAAGAAGAGAATCAGATGATTATGCCCGAATTGGACAATGGATTGAATCGTCAAAAAAAATCGCCTGCTCAGTTAGCAATCGATCCCGATGAAGATGGTAGATCCTGATTAAATTAAAAAATTTAAATAAATAAAGTATTTTTAAGATTTTAATCCAATTAAAATGGCAACAGATTTGTTCGGTTCAGTAAAAGAGAGTCTTGCGAACATTCCTTTTCCATGGAAATGAATCAATTTATTGAGGATAAGATTATTCTAATTAGTTGATTTAACATTTTAATTAAAATTTTCTAATTGTTGTTTTGTATTATACCTTAACCATTTCTAATTATTTTTCATATTTGATTAAAAATACGAGAAATTAATTTTCTTTATATTTTTGGTGAATTCCCCCAATTGTTAATTAATTTTTTGAAATGACTGGTACTTATCAAAAAATTTTCAAGTATTTAAATTAGAATTAATTAGACTTTGGATTTTTTAATAAAATTAGCAAAAATTTAAACTTTAAAATACAAAAAATGTTGGAAAATTTTTTTTTTCTAAATTCAATTTCAAATTTTCTATTTATAAAATAAATTAAAAAATTATTTATTTCTCATTGAGGATGATAGCAGAATTTAAATACAAAATTATTATTGGCATAAAAAAGAACCATATTTTTACAAATACTGTCTAAAATACTTGAACATTTATGCAACTTTTAAGAAGATTTATTTATTTTTGCGTTGATTGAAAATTTTGATCAAATTTTTGCCACGTTTTTGACAAAACTTTGAAAGATAAACACGAATAAAATTTAAAATTTTGAATTCTAGGCTTTCATAATGAGAATATAATTAATCAAAATCGGGAAAGGATATAAAAAAAAAATTAATCTATAATGAAAAAAATTAACATCAAAATAAATATTCTTATTTTCTATAACAGCCCTGGTATGAATTTTGTCAAATTTAGTACAATAGAACTGAAAATTTTAAGAAAAAAAACCTTTTTTGCATTGATTTCTGTTATTTTTTTTCATTTTGTACCAAATTTCAAAAAACATCTTTATAACAATATTGTCAGTGAGCAGCTTGAAAGACTTTTCGAAAAAATATAGAATATTTTTTCATAGCCAAAGACAAAAAAAAGGCATTTTGAATTTTAAATAAAGTAACAAAAACAAAATTTTTAAATCTTAATAACTTTTTTTCCATAATTCTGAAACTTGTTCTGCAAAATGTATCAGCTTATACAAAGCATGCATCACCCAGTTTTTATCTCTGAAAAAACTCTGCAGATCTGCAAAATAGTATATGTGTAAGGCGGGTTAATTAATGATAAAACAAGTATACTTATGAATAGTTTATTAAATAATTGTTGAGCTCTTTTCTTTGGTAAGTTATGCACCACCAATCTTTTGGACATCTAGACTTGATCACTGAAGCCCTAAACCGAGGTTTTCAAACATTAGTTGTGTTCCTTGACTTTGCCAAGGCTTTCGACAGCGTGGTATAGAACTACTGCTGACCAAACTTGCTGTTTATCATTTCATAAATGACATGCCTGAATCGGTACGAAATGGATGTAAACTTTTTGCTGACGACAGTAAACTTATTTCCACAAAACGAAATTCGCTTGACCTGAAACTTGTTCAAGAAGATATTGACAATATAGTTAACTGGGCTGACACTTGGCATATGAAGTTTAACGAAAATAAATGTAAAATTATGCGATTTGGCTCAAAAGGCACCCTTCAAATATCTTTCACCATGAAAATAGATGCTTCACGCAGTCATGTGTTAGAACAGATGTCCGTGGAAAGAGATTTGGGTATCATGCAGATGGCAAATGGAGTCCTTGATCAACTCAAAAATGCCTTTAAATTTTGGACAACGGACAACTTTAGAAGACTCTTCACTGCGTTTGTAAGACCGCATCTTGAATACTGTACAGCAGCCTGGCATCCTTTGCAAAAGAAAGACATTAAAAGGCTGTAAAAAGTCCAACGTAGAGCTACCAAACTAGTGCCTGGTCTCAGAAATCTCAATTATCTCTCAAGATTAGCAAAAATTGGTATCCCTTCGCTTGAAAGTAGAAGGAAAAGAGTAGAGTCAGTAAACAGAACATTTTTCACCTGCATGCCTTCGCAGATTCAAGCCAAACTCCAAAAATCAATCACTCATCGATGAATCTACGTAAAAAACCAAGACTAAGGAAGCAACTCTGTTTGTCAAAATCTAGAGAAAACTTCTTCACGAACAGAGTAGCTTCCTTATGGAACGAGCTACCGGACACTGTAGTTTCTGCAACATCAAAAAATGCATTCAAAGACAAGTTTGACAAATTGAGATCTCAGCAATTGACGGCAAATGATACTACTATTGTCGAATAACCCATTGGTTATTCGGGCTCATAATTAGTGTTGGGTATCGTGAGTGGCGGCCACTAGATCGCCAAAAGATGGTGTAGGCCGTTTTAATGGCCGTTTTAAATTTTTATAAGATTTTAAATAATAAAATTTGTTAAAAAAAAATTTTCCCTCGCGGCCATCAAAACAGCCTACACCATCTTTTGGCGATCTAGTGGCCGCCACTCACGATACCCAACACTACTCCTAATCAAGACAAGATGTGAGCTTTTATATAAATGTTTATATCAGCATCTAGAAGCGTCTATCTTCTGAGACACGTGACAAGCATATTAATTCCTACTTATCATTGCGCATCAGTTGAGAAGCTGATGATCAAGTGATACGTAGGGTGTATTACATACGCATAAGAAATTTTTCAAAATTTAATTGCAGAGCTTTTGCATAGAATACATTTGGATGATGCATTCTTTGTATCAGCTGATACATTTTGCAGAACAAGTTTTAGATCAATGGAAAAAATAATACAATTTAAAATTTTTGCTCCATAATTCAAAATGCCAAAAAATAATGTCTAATGCTAAATCTGTGAAACTTTTTTTTAAACTCTGTCTGAGTTCTTAATTTTTTTGTTATCGGATAGATGTATCAATTGTAACACCTTTTACAATTAAAAAAAATTTATTTAAAAAAATATTATAATATATTGTAAAAATTGAAATTCTGTTAAATATTTAAAAAAAAATCAAGAAAATTTGGCTTTCAAATCTTTAAAATTTTTTATCGAATTTTCTAATTCTGATTTTAAATTGTCATTTTCTATGCAAAGCATATTATTTTCAGCTATTAAACTCTAAATAGTATACAACATTAATGATAAATACAATTTTGAAAAATAATTAATACTTTTAGTTTTTTCGAATTTTCTGCTATTTTAACTCTGAGATCTTGCATAATTTTCAAGTCTTGATCAGTAGTTATTCTGCGTGAAAAAAATTTTTTCATCTCCAAAAATATCCGATCTTTTTCGCCTATTTTTATTTGTATCTGAACCAATTGTTCTGTTTTTTTAATCAGTTTTTTTTGAAGAATGTTACATTTCATTATTAGCTCGAATGAATTTGGATCATAATTTTGTAAATTTCTCCATTTATGAATTATGAATGAATTTTGAATTTTTTCAACTGCACTTCTTTTCGCACTTTCAAGCATCAAATCTCTGTCCTTGGAAAATATTTTTTTTTTCAAATCCTTAATCAACAGCTTATCATTTTTCAGGATATTATTTTGACGCTTAACACAATTCAGCTTAGATTTTACAAGTCTGAGCTCATTTTCCAAATTTTGGTAGCATATTTCCCCCCGCATAATTATCTTTTCATAAAGTCTAATCTTCTCGTACAAAAGTGATATTTCATCGTTACGTCTTATCAATTGAGAACCCAAAATATTTTTCTCGTATTCAATTTTTGAATTTGAATTTTTCAAAAGCTCATTTTCAGCTTCTAAACTATCAATTATTTTTATGAATTTTTTTTCATTTATTTCATCAAGAGCAATTTTTGACTTGATGTTTTTCAAATAATGCTCATTTTTGTCCAATTTAGAGACCAATTTTTCTGTATTTTTTTTAAAATTAACATTATCTGTTTTAAATTGCGTCAATTGTACTTGATTTTTGTGCAATGATTTTTTCAATTCTGATTCAATATTCACATATGTTTCTATTCTAGTGCTAACTTCCTTAATTTCTTGTTTTGATTTTAAAAAATTTTTCGAATACAGATTTCGATCTGCTCTTGTATTTTCATAAAGTATTTTCAAATCCTTAAATTTTGTTTCAAGAATAGAATATTTTCTATTCGAATCATAAATATTCAAGTCCTTTAATTTAAGTTTTTCATTTAATTTACTTAGATTTATGTGCATATCATTCAAATTTTCTTGATGTTTAATCTTTTCTTTATCAAAGTTTTTAACAGTTTTGTTTAATTGTTCCACTTGGGCTTTCAGGTTAAAATTATCAGATTTAAAACTTTCTAGTTCATTTTTCAAATTTTTCATTTGATTTTGGTAATTAGAGGATTCGTTTTTAGATTTTTTAAGCTCCAAATAAACACTTTCTTTTTCAATATTTAAGCTCTCAATTTGTTTTTGTTTTGTTTCTATCTCTTTTTGAAAATTATCATTTATCTTTTTATAATTTTCAACCTGAAGCTCAACAATCTGTTTACTATTGCTTAATTCTTTTTTTTGATCTTCGAGTAATTTTATTTTTCTTTCAAAAGAATCTCTCATTTTTTGTATTTGAATGTTTTCAAACTTTTGGTTTTCAATCAATTCATCTTTTCTTTTTATTTCGTGAATTAACTGTCCATTTTCCATACTCAACGAATCCATTTTTAAATATAATTGATCAAATTCATTTTGTAATTTTAAATATTTATTATTTTGAATTTCGGATTCTTTTCGGCATTTGTCAAAGCTAGACTGGTGCTCTTTCAAAATAATTTCTAGTTTGGTAATTTCCTGTTTTAAAATTTGATTATTTTGGTTAGATTTGCTCAAGTTAAATTCTTTCAAATCATTTAGTTTTTTTTGATTCTCAATTTCGTCATCAAGCTGACCATTTTTACGAGTAAGTTTTTGTATTTCTAGCTGGCAGCCTAGCAATTCTTGGTTGGCTTGATTTACTTGAACCTTAGACTCCTCAATTTCTTGTTTGTACTCATCGTCTTTTTTAGCCAAAATATTCATTTCAGATCTTAATTCTTGAATTTCTTCGACTAACTTTTTATTTTCAGTCAAAATTCTATCTTTTTCCTTTAATATTTCTCTTAAATTATATTCCTGACCCATAGTTAGTCCAACTCCTTGTTCGACCAATTTGGACAAATTGAAAATTTCTAATTTTAGGGAATTTATGGTCTCTAATGCTCTTTTTTCTTTGCTTTTTGCGGTACTTGCTTGATGCCAAGCTTTTTCCAATTCTTCCAGTAAGTCACTTTTGGCTTTATTGTCTATGTTCGAAAGTTTCAGAGCCTGTGAGTATTTCATATCTATTTCGTTAAGGTCTTTTTTACAAATTAAAAATTTATTGTATAAGTCTGCTTCATTTTTAAGAACTGTTTGTAAAGATTCATAAATCTTGGAAATATTTGGTTGATATCGGGACAGGACTCTATCAATTTTTGAATCTTCGATAAAATTCTCGAATAACTTTTGAACTTCATCTAAAGAATTTTGACTCAAGCTTATTTTAACCGTGCTGTCTTCTTCTTCATTAGAAAAACTTTTTGTTGAATGCTTTGTTGAGTCCATCAAGAACAACAAGTAACCTCACAATTTTAGAAAATTATTCATCAAAATTTGTTTTTCCTTGGAAACAATTAAGTCTTAATTTAGACAATTGATTTTTTTATTTCATTTATCTTAATCAAAAATAATAAAATTCAAATGACTTTTTAGTAAAGCAAAAATTAATAATTGAGAGTTATAAATGAACTTTTGACAATTTTTCAAATTTTAACTACAGAAGATTTTTTTTCTGTAATAGTAATAATTTAATTTATATTGTTAAAATAGTTCAAATATTATTGAAATCATTTATTTATATTAAAATTCAAGGTATTGTGAAATTCAATAATAATTTTCCTGATATAAATAAAAGACAAAAACAAAATATCAATAAGATTTAAATTGATTATTCATTTGGTTTACCTAAAAAAAAAAGAATAAAGTTTTAATTTTGGGTAAAAACGGTACAACAAAGTTACTTGCATTTAGTTGCAGTATTTTTTTTAAATATATTTCATTTTAGTAAATCTTGATTCATCAAAAAAGGAAAAATTTTGGTTCTTTTTGTTTTTAAAATTCACAATAAAAAATTTAGCAACAATTTGATAATTTAATAAGATTTTTTTTATTTAATTTATCTTAATCAAAAAAATTAAATTGAAAAATTACAAATTTCGATTTGCTCCTGTATTTTCATAAAGTTTTATCAAATCCTTAAATTTTGTTTCAAGAATAGAATATTTTCTATTCGAATCATAAATATTCAAGTCCTTTAATTTAAGTTTTTCATTTAATTTACTTAGTTTTATGTGCATATCATTCAAATTTTCTTGATGTAAGAAAAAAGAAAATTTAATTAGGTAGCAATTACACAGCAGAGTCAGGTTTTTTATTACCTTTTTTATTTGTATATCTTTGCCGAGATAAAACTTAAAAAAAATCTATTTATTTTCTCAAAAAGTTACATAAAATAAAAGGAAATATACCTTTTAATAGAAAAACAGAAAAAAATTTATTTCGACTTAATGGTTTGTTCCAAATTAAACACTTATTAAATAAATAATTGAGTATTCCTAGTCAATTTGTTTTTCTTTTAATAGTTTATTTATTATTTAAAATGATGTTGGGTAGTAAAACTCCTTTCGCCATTGTTATTTAAGGATTTTCTTTAAAAATATTAACCAAAAAAAAAGAAATTTGAGGTATCAAAAGAAGTCAATTACCGATTGGAAGAGCCCGTTCGAGACTTGGCACAAGTGTGTTTTTGATTCAGGGCTTCTTGAGCTTTCAATGAAAACATCGATGTAGACAGGTATAAGGGTAATGATAAGTCAATTTTTTCTCACTAAGCTATTTTTAACGTCTCCGAGAAAGACTAAAAAACTGAATAGATGTTATGTTATATGGTAAGTGATAAATTGACTCAAGGAAAGTATTCTGAAAAACCTATAGTCTTTACATGTTTGTTCCGGAAAAACGAGATAAGGTGAAAAAACTTTTGTCTAAAATGGAACCTATATGTGCGTTATAGATTCTTGAGACTGTTTTTTTACTAAGCTTCCAATATTTGTTGGACAGAATCTTAACTAGATTCACTCTATCGTGACATCTAGAATGGATAAATTGAACTTGGGGGTTAAAGCAGAGATGGTTTGGTTAAACTTAGTTCCACGTAAGACTAGAGAGTCTCTGTATGAAATTTGTTTGCCAAAAAGTTTTAAGCTTATTTTTGGAAGAGAAGATTATTTAATTACATTTTTCAGCGGGTATTTTTAATTTCTTTTTTTGTAACCATCATTGCATTTTTTTTAAGTAATTATTTAAATTATTAGTAATTTTCCCATATTTTTGAAGATAAAAAGCTCACCAGATCGTCAGCAAGCAACTCTGAGATCCTGCTTTGGAATATCATTAATGTAAATAGTAAAAAGGATAGGACTGCTGCTTCTTGTGAAACTCCAGTGTCAGAAACAAAGAACTTACGGTTATTCAAAAATTTAACAACCCATTCCAGGATATAAAGGGGGCATCAATTTTGCTAATCTTATAAATTGATCCACTATGCTAAACGTTGTCAGAGGTCTGTGAGATTTCAAAGAAGAGAGAACATGTTTTTTTTCCTTAATGTCCCAGAGATTAAATCAATACAAATGACAGATTCAACAGCAGTTAACTATTTGGAACTATTTTCAATCCTGAAAAACCTTTTAAGAAAACATTACACAATGATATAATTACTAAATTAAAAGAACACAATCTTCATGCAATTTTTTTTTCGACTGGTAGAAAGCTTTCTCATAAACCACTCTTTTAAAGTCAGCTACAATGGCCAAACTTGAAATAACAAGTTTATCAATTTTGGAGTCTCGCTAGGAAGTTGATCATCCTTTACCATTTTCATTTTTTTTATTTTTGGTAATAAAGCTAAAAGTATTCCTAATGATGTAAAAATAGGCCTGTTAGCAGATGACTTGTGTTTTTGGGCATCCGAAGCCAGTAAAAAAAAATTCAAATCATTCTTCAGAATGCAGGGAAAGGAATCATTAAATATTGCGAAAAATGAGGATTTAATATTTACAAAAAGAAAAGATGATATTGTTTACAACATTTAAAAAAGCTGGACTTCAAAAAAATTATGAAAAAACTTATGGAATGAAAATAAAATTCGTAAACTCACAGATTCCTCTTGACCCAAATCCAACATTCCATCAAATGCTTTCCAGTAAAGACAAATATCAAAACAATCCACAAAAGCTAAGAATCAATTTGATCGATGAAAGAGCAAACAAGCTTTTCTCAAAATTTATAAGTAGGTCCAGGACTTTCTGCTCCAAAGCTCGTATAGAGACAAAATAAATTATAAAACCCCATTTGATTCGATCTCAAACACAGTTGGCTTTTAGTAGAATTTTTATTTAACAATGCAACTTTTTTTTATCATTTTATAACTATGATGGCTGAAATGAAGGGACCGCCATTCGGAACTGTCCTGGAAATTTTTTCTAACTATTTTTTAAATAATTATTAGTTATGGACAGTTATCAAGTCAGTTAAATTTTTTCATGGTTATTAATTTACACTTTTTCAAAAAATATGTTTTGTTTTGAGCCAAATGAATTTCGTCAAATACCAGTCTGCGATCCCCGAAACTCTTTTACCAAGTAAAATGGACTGTTTTAAGGTAGTTAATTCTAACGATTTGTATTTTATCACAAATGAAGTTATTAACTATCATTAAAAAAGTGGACCAGAATTCAATTTAGTAAGTCTTGATGCAAGTAAGGCAATTGACAAGCTTTGCTCAAATAATTGAACAATGCTAAGCTTAGTTCTTAATGCATTGACTTAATCCGAGCCATTAAGTCAATGCATTAAAAAGGCCCTTCAATGGACACCACAAGGGCGACGTAAGATAGGACGACCAGCAGTAACATGGAGGTCAACAATCACGAAAGAGCTCATCGAAATGGGTATGACATGGGTAAAGGCAAAAGATCGACTTGAGTGGAAATCAAAAGTAATGACCCTATGCTCTACAAGGAGTGAATAAGGAAAAAAAAAACAATCCAGTTTGGAGAATATTGTATGAATATTTTAAGTATATCCAAAGCTTTTGTGAGACGTGATAGTAAAAAAAGTCTATCCGATCCGAACGTCTTTTAACATTTAATGCCTTTAAATCGATATTTATATTTTTTGAAAAAAAATCATATCTTAAAACCTATTTTATATAATTTTTCAAGTATAAAGTTTGATTTATCTTGGCTTATCCAATGGAAATCAGCAATAAATAAACGAGTTTGTAAAAAATACGATGAGAAAGATGAAAATAGTTTTTACTTTCTAACATTTTAAATTTTTTATCCTTTTTTATTTACAAATTCATCAAAGACTTGTTAGAAACCAGATCAAAAAAGCTTATGTGCAAAAGCCAAAAAAACAAATCATCAACAACTAACACAAAAACTAGCGCCATATCAAGCACATCTCATAGTAAACAAAACTACTTTAAAATTCAAATTAACTTTTCTTTAAAAATCAGTCTATTTTTTAATTTTTTTCAATTCTTTTTTTGTCCACTCGTTGGGCTAAAAAGAAGAACTTAGTTCCATCCTGTGGTGCCCGAGGATCCCCTCAAATTATTTGCAATTTTCAATTCTTGCGTAACACTTAAACTAAAATTAACTAAATAAAAAATAAATAATTGAGTGCAATAGAACTAAAAAAGCATATTCTGTCATTAAGATGTCTTTTTTTATTCTTAATCAAATAAAAGTTTTTACTTTTATGTGAATAATTTTTCAAAGTTTCTAGTAAAAAATTAAAATTACATGATGAACAATTTTCGTTGTTTGATCAACACTAATTTTTGCTTTTTTTTTTTTTTTTTTATTTGAATAATTATGATACTATTCGTAACTCCAGTTATTCAAATAAATTATTCAAAAAAAAGAAAAGAAAATAAAACTAATTAGATTTTGATCAAACAAATCTTTTAAAATAATCATACTCAAATAAAAGTTCAATAAAAATTTAATTTAATTGAAATTAACAAGTTTATTTTAATTAAAATTTCTATTAGAAATTTGACCCAGAGATTTACTAGTGAATATCTTTTTACTCATTTCTAACCTAATAAATTGTACTTTTTTTTCTATCAACCAATGATGCTTTTTTTTTGTTAATTTTTAAGCTAAAAAAAAATGTTTTTTTTTTTTGTTTGAATCGTTAAAACACTGTTTACTTTGAAAACAATAAGCAAATTATTGCATTTAAATTTAAATTAATATTCATAGAAAATTAAAACTTAATACTCAGCTAATTTTTATTTTAGCAAAAATAACATAGCACTCAAAAGAAACAACAAGCTCAGTTTTTTTTTTTTAAAAAGAAAAACTAATTTTTTTTTTTTCGCTATATTTAAAATATTTACTTTAATAATATATATTAAAAAACAATTGAATTTTTAATTCTAAAAGTTTTTTCTTCTACCAATCAAATTTTTAGGTATTTTTCTATCATTTATCAAATGATATTTGTTTTAAAAACGAGTATAAATTAGAATTTTTTGGTTGGAAATTTTTGTTTTCAAACTAGTTGCCTTAAGAATGAGCATTCAAAAATCTAAGCCAAAAAAGTCGTTTTTAATAGCCGACATACTCGATTTAAATGAGACAGTAAGCTCTGATAGCTTTGCGGATCAAAGGGCATTCAGTTCGCAAAACTCAACGTTCTACGAAGAAGAAGAGCCGAATTATCTGAATGAGTCTATAAATGAGCATTCAGAATTGATAAACAGACGACGTAGTCGCAGTAGAAGTGTGGATAGGAGTCGAAGTAGAAGCCGGAGCCGAAGTACCAGCTCGAGCAGTTCTAATTTGAAGAAAAATCGCAAGTCTAGAACAGCATTCAGTGATTATCAGTTGAATTCGCTTGAAAAAAGCTTTGAGAAGCATAAATATTTAAATGTGCAGGACAGAATTGAGCTGGCTAGTCGACTTAATTTAACTGATACACAAGTTAAAACTTGGTACCAGAACAGAAGAACTAAATGGAAACGACAGAGTTCTATGGGACTTGAATGGATTCTAGCTGCAGCAGCTTTGGAGCAAAATTCAACTACTCAAAATCATCAGCCATATCTAAATCAAAATCAAGCAAATATGCCGCCCATTAATCAGCTAAACTATTTGCCGCAAATTATTGGAAATTTTCAAAATTATCAAGCCATTTCAAGTTTAATGCAGTCGAAAAATTTCTACTCGAATTCTCAACTACAGTGTAATAAATCAAACGATCAAATATTCAGTAAAGATAATGAAGGCGGACCGGTTTGCTGTTAGAATTATTCTCCTAATGTTTAAATGTTTCTGACATCTAGAAAATCACCTATTTTGGCTCTGGATATTTTTTCCGATTGAGCTAAAGGAGACATTTTAATTTAATTTTTATTATTAAATTTTTTCATTGTTATTTTTAATTTAAATTCTATATAAAGTGTTTTGTTATTTTTTAAAATAAAGTGTTTTCAAATTTCTATTTTTATTTTTGGTTTGTTGAACCCTGAACAATTTGTATTTCTAATAATAAAATAATTTATATGAACTAATTTTTAACAAGGATTCTAATTAATTGCCTCTAGGTAAAAAAACTCTAAAAGATTTGCATTTTATTTCTCGATCTTAGAATTTGTTTATGAGAGACATTTTCTAAAAGTACTTACTTTTTTATTAAAAATCATTTAAACATAAAATCGACTTGAAAATTATTCTTAATTCCAATCTATCTATTGAGACTAACAAATTTAAGTTTATATTTATATAAAATTTTTTTATCAGGCAATGCTGATACTGAAAAATATGCAGCTTAAATTATTAAGCATGTCAATTTTTAATTTGGTCGAAGTTTAAACCAGGATAATAACAATTTATCAAGATATTTATTTATTCATTTTCTAAATAAATTAGAGGAGAATCTCAGGCTGCTCAGAATGGAATTAAGCCTTTCTTTTTAGCCCAGCGTTAGTAAATAAAATGAGTTAAGTGAAAATTTTTCTAAAAAAAATATGTTTATAGTTTGTTGTCAATAAGTTTTTATGTAGAAACTATTGTTTTGAAATATTAGTAGAGAGAAGTGAACTTTGCGTTTAAAGTATCATCTATTGAGTTAAATTCATCCAAGTCTGATCTTAATTGTTGGTGGTTTGATTTTTTGTTGAAAAATTTATTGATCTAATTTTTTTCAGGCAATGCTGATACTGAAATATATGCAGCTAAAATTATTAAGCATGTTAATTTTTAATTTGGTCGAAGTTTAAACCAGGATAATAATAATTTATCAAGATAATGCTACATAATTATTGATGATTGGCAAGGCTTGATTTAAAAAAAAAATTAAGAAAAATAAACTCTAATGGATGCTGATATACTTGAAATTTACATTCTTTATGACTGTTGACGACTTAGGGCGCTATAGTAATAATTGTAAATAAAATTTTAAAATAATCACACTTAACAGTCCTAAAATATGATATTAATTTTGAATAGAATGACGCAAATTTAAAATCGATTGAAACTAGCCAAAAAAGTTAAATAATATTTAATTAAACATGATTTTAAAAACAGATTTGAAATTAGCTAGAAATTTAATGCCATTTTTGCAGTAGGACTACTCTGGAGGAAAAAATAACTAATAAAACTCTATGATTCAACTCATTTTAAAAACTTTTAAATATTTTTTATTTTAATAAAAGTTAGTTTTTATTATTTTATTTTAAATCTCGAAATTTAAAATCATGTTTTTCTAATCAAAACATTTTTTACGTCAAATAATTTTGTTAACAATCAAACATCATTTTTGCTAAGTATTAAAAAACAAAATTAGGATCAAAATTTATATATCACTAATCAAAATAGAAAATTAATTCTCAATAAAATATTGTCTTGATTGAAGTTTAATTTTTCCCTGAAGACCATCAGAATCATTTTTTAGCTGTCCAGTGGTTGTTATTGACGGGACCTAAAACTAAAATCAACTAAAAAAAAATTATAATTAAACTCTTAAATTTTTTCAAAAGCTTAAATTGATTTCAGACAAGTATTTTTTCTAGATTTTTTATTATTAGAGTTTAAATTAATAAACGTAATGCTATTTTAGTTAAATTTTTTTAATTTAGCAACAAAAGAGAGTTCTACTGACGCAAGGTAAATTCTAAAATTAAGATTTTCAGTAAAAAAATTTTATTTTTACTGAAAAACTTAGATCAAATATTTCACAAAGTTAAATTTAAACTTTTAACTAAAAAATTTGAATAATAAATGATGATAAATTAAATTGTTTTCAAATTGAAGCAAGTGGTGTAATTTGCACAGCTACCGGAACATATTTAACATTTTTGCTAATCTTCATTTAAATATTTACTTACCTGACAACAATAATTTAAAGTGAATTTTGAAAATAATTGATTTAGATAAAATCAACTGGTAGACTTGAAAAAACTCAAATGCTAAAATAAGACTATAATTGAAAAAAATTGTATTTTGTTTTTTTTTAATTAAAATGCTAATTTATAATTCTCTTAAACAAGAAACATGGATTTGCTTTTAAGAGTTTATCAAACTAATTTAATATAAACAAATTTGTCATGATCTATGCCAAGTTTAGAGCATTTCTTTTATGTGCGGAAATAAGAGGATCTAGGGATTTGATAGTCAAATATAACAAAAAAAGTTTATACACTTTTATGGATTTTATTATGGCTTTTTTAGGCTTTACATTCATATTAATGTCGTCTTGTTTAATTAATTAATCAAAAGAAAGAGGAAGAATGTTTTAATTATATCTGCATTTCTCAGTTGACTTGCCATTCAATATGAATTTTTAATGATTTTTAAGAACAGCTTGCTTAAATTTTGAGCGAATTTAACTTTTTTTCTGATATGTAATTGGATTGATGATCATTTATGATATTGATCATCATCCAATCGTTAAAAATTAAATACAGCCGTCAAGTGCTCATTAAGTGAACACCATCATTCTTTAACTAATTAATCAAATGTAAAACCTAAGGTATAAAATTTAAATTCAATATATATAAAAGTCAAATATGATAGCACGAGATACCTTAATAATTAATATTAGCTTAAAATTTTACGTGGCGGCTTATTATCTTTCTTTTATTTCTAACACATGAATTACAATTTTATTTCAAAGGTCCGTTTATAAGCAAAATTTAATATTCATGTAAATAATTAGATTGAGTTGGATAGGAAAAATTAATTAATATTGAATTAGAATATTAACAAAGAGATAATTAGATAAAAATATTAAAAAGAAAAACTTTAAGTAGAAAGTTAAAGAACATTTCTAATTATTAATTCGTCGCTATCTCTTTGAATCAGGTTTATAATGCTTGATTTGAATATTAATTAAGTTTACTTTTCTTTTTCATTTTAGATAAGTCTTTTTTTAACGCTTGATATTGGTTTGATATATTTTTTATTTTATAAAGTCATCATTTCTTTAAATATTTTTTAGCTAAATTTTTAATTTATTTGAAATTTCTTTCCCCAATTTTTCGATCACTCATATCTTTCTTTTAAACTGCTACAAAGTAAGTAGTGATACAATATTTTTTTTTTTAATTTTAAGGTTTAAATTGAGACAATAATGATTTTTAAGCAAGAAAAAAAAGTTTTTTTTTAAATTTTATTTATTTTTATAAATTTACTAATATTTTAAATAACGTTTAATAGATTGAGAAATTGTTTATATTGTAGAAAATAAAAGAAAATTTTTTTAAAATAATTTACTTGGAGGCCTGGTCTGTCGGACTTTAAAAATAATTTTATATGTTGAATAAATTTAATCTAAGTGTTCTCATAAGATCAAAAATTAGTTTATAAATTATTTACACTTTTTTTACATGTTCTAAGATTAAAATATAAAATATAAAAGTTATTTTTAATTTAGTCATACTTGTTTTAAAAATTAATTTCATTTAATAAAAGAAGTTATTATGAAAGTATTCAAATTTTAGATAGTAACTTTATGTTGATGTTTTTTGTGAAAACACTTATGTGAGGAAATACCTTCAAATAGAAGAAACTTGCTACTATTTCAGTCAAAAATCACTCTTTATTTGAGTAATTTTTTTTAAAAAAAATGTGTCTCATTTAAAAGAAAATTTTCTTGCTTCTAATAGAAGAAAAAAATAGCTTTGCATTTCTTGTAATTGAGTCACATTTTTGGAGTAAAAAATTTTCGAAAAGAATAAATCCTTTGATGACCGAACTTTCTTATATTTGATGAAATACGGTACTGTTTTTATTCATCGTATTGCTATTTTTGTTGCGTGTTTTACATGGGACACGATTTATAGATTTTATTTAAATTAAGACAAATTTTTTGTAGCAAAATAACTCAAATAAAAAAAATTTCATTCAAATAGTAGCAAGTTTTTTCTTTATTTATTTATTTATTATTTCAATTGACGCCTCGTAGGCGATGTTATATAAAAAAAAAGAGAGAAAAAGAAAAAAAATAGAAAAAATAAAAATAAGATGATAAAAATATACTAGTTAAATAAGTCAAGTTAAATAAGTTTTATGTTTTATGAGGAAATAATGAGATCTAAATATTAAAAATAGCTATTTTCCTCAGTGTTTTTTTTTGTAATAATTTGGTTAATTCAATCTTTATTTCAAAAAAAAATTATCAGGATTTGAACCAGAGCCTTGGTCTAGGGATTCACGTATGTTTTAGATTTAAGAACTATTAGTAAAATTTGTAATAAATAATTGAACTTTTAATTAATTGCAATCTTAAATAAACTTATCATTATAAGTACAAAAGTAATAAATTGTTTAAATAATTTCATTGAATTTGTTTCAGCAGTGATATTTATTCAAGTTGATCAAAATTAGGCATTTTTTTTTATTCTAGAAAAAAATCAACTTTTTAAATAGAATCAAAATAGTTGTGGTTTCTTTTTTATTAAAAAAAAATGGCTAAATAGAAAGGAGTTTCTCATAGGAAATTTTTTTCAATTAGAAAAAAATGCTTTGTTCGAATAAATACGGCACATTTTTATCACAAATATATTTCAGCTCTAATAACATAATTTTTAAATTCTTAAAAGTTACAGAAAAAAAAAAACAACATTTTCAAAGTTATTAGTATGGTGGTAGTAGTAGTATAGTGGTTTATTGCAACTCATAAATAAATAAATAAATGCGTAAAATATGAAAACAGATTATGTGTAAAAAATAATTATGAAAGTTTTTGTCTTATATTTTTGTGGCTTTAAAAATATCGCTTGATTGAGTTTTGACTGCATTCACTCCCAAAGAAGATGCATCATTGTGCACAATTCTTGATTATTTCTCTTTCAATTTTGTATGGATGGCCTTTTGTACTTCTGCTTGAAAAAGTTAGTGGAGATTTTCAATTGACGTGGTCATTGTAATTATTTTAAGCTAACTGTTAATAATTTAAAATATTCTAAAATTCTAATAAGAAATAATTTAATAATAAGCTTATTTAATATTTTAGTAATTTTGAAAAAAACATGTCTGATTTGTACAAGAATTTCTAAAGATTGTTTAAAATATTGTGTAAGATGCAATTTAAAAAATATAAATGAATTAAAATTTAAATAGAATACGGTTGCTTATTGTTAACGCATATGTTTTAAATTTTATTAAATTAGTTAATGTTTTAGCACGGTTGACAGTCTCTTAAGACTTGGGAAAAAGCTTTGCTTAAGTATGCTTTAAAATATGGATCTGTAAGGATTTGGTCTTAATTGAACATAATTTACATAGTAATAATCGAAATTTAATTATAGAAAAAACGAAAAGTAATTCTACAGTGAGTTAATTTACAGTGAAGTCTATTTACATAAAATAAATGATTTCATGTTCAAAATTAATGATATTGTCTTTATGAGTCTAAATCGAGCTATTTTAATGAGACTAAGATTGCATAAAAATAGAGCTATAAAAATTTTAATTAATTTCTTCAATTTGATTAGTAAAAACTTGAATCATTTGTTGATGATATTCTTTTTAATGTCAAATAGGGTATATAATAACCTATGAAATATATTTTAATTAATTTTGTTTCTTGTTTTTGTTCGCTTCGACAAATCAAGTTAGCTTTAGATTAATTTGGAGTATTTAGCTTTTCTAAGAGTCATCCAATAAGATTTTTTTTGGATCATTACTCAAAATTTTATTTTGATTCGTCGACTCAATATATAAATCGATATACATATATATATATATATATATTTATATTTTTATTTCATTTTCCTATTTATTTCAAAATAATTTCTTTCTTTCCACTTAAAATAAAACTTATTAAGCTATTAACTTTATAGCTATGGTTTAAATTGAAATTGAGAAAACCTATCGCCGTTTAAGCTAACGACTAAATTAGAAAATTCGAAAGCCTAAAAGTGTATCTGTTTCATTCTCTCTCTCTCTCTTTCTTTCTTATTCTATTTTTTTCTCTCTACTACTCTTGTTTATTAAATAAGTGCTGCTTTAACTAATTTTTTTTCTAATTTCGCTTTATATTATTGTGAAATTAATTTATATATTTAAGGCTTTTTTTTTTGTTGGCTGGTAAACTTCGTTTTAAAAAAACAAATAATTTTTTTTAATATTCATTTTGTTTAGGTATCTAAGATATAGGAGAACATAAATAAATTACCTCAACAATGAGTGAAGAGATCAAAATAGACGACTCGCAATGCTTATCGCCCAGAAGTGAAGATGAGCAAAAGCGACCTGTGAAAATCAAAGATAATCAGCTGACAAACAATAGCCGATTTACGCCATATGATAAACAAAAAAAAGAATCTAAAGTGTCTGTTTCTAAGAAAAACTCTTTTCTAATAAATGACATATTGAGCCCTAGCCAAGTGAATGTAAACACAAAGACAAAAAATGTGTCAGCCTCGCTGTCGCCTCTCTCTTCAGCGTCTTCTTCTAGTTCCAATTCAACCAGCGGTCAACCCGTTGACGAAATAAATCCATACCAACAACTGGCTTTGCTAATGAGTGGAAAATTGAATCAGTCTTTTTTTTCAGCCTTTCAAAATCCTCTCACAGCCAATCAAAATAGTGAAATTAGAAGCCATTTCGCCGAAAATGCCGATCATTTAAACAATCCTAATTTAAATATGAGCTTTTTTAATCAGTTTAACAATTCGGCCAATTTCGGCTCAAGTCCGGACTTGGTGGCTTCGTTGCACAGAAAAGACGGTAGCATTAACTCTGATGATGCGCACAACAGTGACGATGACAATGACGAAGAAGACTATAACAATGATTCGAATTCAGAGGCAGACAATGGCGATAACTACGGCAAAGCCAAAAAACCACGCAAAGCGCGAACAGCTTTTACCGATCATCAGTTGAACTGTTTGGAGAAAAGTTTTGAAAGACAAAAATATTTAAGTGTCCAGGATAGAATGGAACTGGCAGCAAGATTAAATTTAAGCGACACTCAAGTAAAGACATGGTATCAGAATCGACGCACCAAATGGAAAAGACAAACGGCGGTAGGCCTAGAGCTACTAGCCGAGGCCGGAAATTACGCAGCAGTCCAGCGCATGCTGCAACAAAATCCCTATTGGTATCATCCCTATCAAAACATTATGTCATCTAATGAAGCTTTGTGTCTTCAAAGAGCTATGAGCTATTATTCGAGATTTGCCAATGGATCCAATGGGCTCAATCCGGCTCCCAATTCTCCTGGTATTCCTGCGTCAACTGTTCAGACTAATTCTTCGCCCGTTATCTCCAACTCATCAACTCCAAAGTCGATAGGAACTTTCTATGCCAATCAAAGCAACAATGGTGAAAAATCAAAATCAAGTACACCAGCGTCGGGATCAAGCAATAACAGTTCCATAACAGTTAATTAATTAATAATGAAAAAAAAAAAATTATTTGCCTATCTTTAATTTTTTTGTTTTAAAGTCATTTTATTTAAAATTATGATTTTTACTCTTCTTTTTTTCTTTTTTTTTTTTTTTTATGTACATACTCACCTTTTACATTAAAAGCAAATTTCGACTCTTATAAAAAATCAATTCGTTTTTTTTTTTTGTAAAATTTTAACTTTCTTTTGTGTTTTAATTTAATTTAATAATTAGAATAAATTTTGCGTTAAAACATTCTTCTTTTTTTTCCTTTTTAAACAAGATTAATATTTTTTTATTTCAAAAAGGTTAAGAAAAGATACGAAAGTCAAAGCTTTCTGAGAGTCCAAAATGAACGTTTTTGGTTTTAATTATTCTATGATTTTTTTCGATGGCAGAATTAAGGTTCAGATGAATGTATGAGGATATTCATTTTTTTTTTGAATGCTAGTAGATTTCGAAGCACTATAGTATTTTAATGTTTCTATGAGAATGAATTAATGAGAAATTTATAAAAAAAAAAGAAGACTAACAAAATTATTATTGGTCATTTTTTATCTCAATTGAGAATATTTTTTCTTTTCGAGATTAGTTGTATTTTATTTTTTAAGCGGCTTAGTAATTGAACAATTTGCATGTTAATCTAAGCAAAAAAGAAGTACGAGCTAATGAGGAAAACTCAAGAGAAGCTTTTATTTCTTTAATCACTTGCTAAGCTTGATCAAAATTTAAATTGAAACGCTATGTGTAAAAATTAAAATAACTTGGCTTTTTCATCAATATGAAAAAAAATAAAATAAATAAATACTTGACAATATATGCTTCAGTAATTTAATAATAAAATTTTAGTTAAAATAAATAGTTGTTCATTTTTTTCATCTCAAGCATTACAAATTGGACAAAATTCACAATTTATTGAATTTTAAGTATTTCTTTTTCTGATCAGAGGTATTTGATTGTGTTTCAATCATTCAAAATTAAAAAAGCCAGTGATTGTCATTTTAGGCACAAATTGAAATCTTTAGAAGGAAGCATGAATTTTGATTTATGACAGGTAGTTGTTGGGTGGCAAATAATTAATTTTATTCATATTTTAGACTTATAAATGAGAATATATTTCAAAACGGAATCACTTAAAATTGATTTCTCTGAGCGCGTGTCTGTCATTAAAATTTAATTTGAAATATACAAACTTGGATTTTAAATAAGCATCGAATATGCGCTTGAAGATTGACTAATTTATCATTTTTTTTTGACATTTAACTTGACTTGAGCATCAGTTTAGGTAGAATAAATTTTTTCACTATCGCTAACTTGCCGATATAGAGAAGCCTACGAAAATTTATTTTTAATTAAAATTTTACATGCAAATTTCTTAAGTTTAAATTCGCAATGCGCGCTTTTAAAATTCATTTAATTATATTTTAGTCGTTTTATTATTCCATCAGATCTGTTGATACGCTTTAAATGAAAAATCAACCAAGGGCTTCATTTCATTTCAGCAATATATTTAGGACTTAATTTCGCAAAATAATTAAAATCTTTTCAAAAAAAAAGTGCTATTCTATGAAAAGCTTAGAGAATTATAATTAATGAGAAAAATTCAATTCTAAATTGCTATTAATTTAAAAATACCTTTCCAAAAAAAAAATTTGAAGCTGTATCAGTTCTCAATTTCTAATTTAATTAGAAAAATTTAAAAAATCGATGTCTATTAACTGAAAATTTAAGAGAAATATTTCAAAGATTTGATGAATTCTAATTTTTTACAAGGTCAAATAAAAGCCACCTTAAGATTAAAAAGAATATTTCTAACAATTATTTGTATTTAGCAATAAATAGCATGTAAATAAAAAAGACTAAATAACAAATTAATATATTTTTATACAATAAATAATTCTTAATTTAAATTCCTTGATTTTCTTAATTTTTTAACTACGGGTTCCAAATTAAAAAATTCAATTAAAACAAATTCTGATCTAATCAATATAAAATTATTACATTTTTTCTACATAAATACATCAAACTCTTAGCAGAAACTTAATTTAACAATGTATATATAATATAAATATTAATTTTTCTACTCTTATTGTACACATATAATTAATATATATTATTTAAGTCATATTTCAACCATGTGGACTGAAAAGAAGGCTCTGCCATTCGGAACTGCCCTCGAAAAACTTTTCCTAAATTATTTTTAAAATAAATAAAAAATATTAAATTTTGTCTAATTAACAAAACTATTTAAATACATTTTTTTGAATCTGAACAGCTTTGCGAGATATCTTATCTAACTCTATACAACTAACACTTATTTGGTTGTTAATCAATATATGCATGTCCAAATGTCTATATTTTTTTAATTAAAAATTAATTTAAATAAGAAAAAGGCTTCGAGCTAACATTCGAAATGAGCGCATTCTGCCCAGAAGGAAATAAAAAAAAAATTTAATTATAAAATAAGACATTATTTTTAAAGAATTGAAAGAACAAATTACCATGCTGGAATATCTTGATATTCCTACATGGTAATTATTAGTGTTGGGTACCGTCAGTGGCGGCCACAGGACCGCTAAAATTTGATGTTGGCCGTTTTGATGGCCGGGTATAAAAAAAAACTTTTAAAAAATTTCAAATATCATAATTTAATAGATAAAAGAATTGAGTACAAGAAAAATTGTTTAGATGTAGAGAAAAAGCAAATTTTCCCTCGCGGCCATCTAAACGGCCAACATCATCTTTTGGCGGTCCAGTGGCCGCCACTGACGGTACCCAACACTAGTAATTATAAAACGAATGATCAGAAAAATACATGCTTCCAAGCTTCTTAATAATTTAAAGAAAAAAACTCATTTAGTTTTGCATACTTCTAATAATATAATGCACTTTAAATTAATTAATTAAATAGTTATATTTTATACTAAGAAAACATAAATAAATTGGCAAAGTAAAAATTTTGGTCTAATTTTATTTTTCAAACATTTTAAATGCGTAATTAAATCTCCATGCATATTTACAAATTAAAATCCCTTTTAAAATGTTAAAAATAAAACTCTGAAATGTTACAAATATTAAAAAATCTGCGATGGAATTAAATTGCGCATTAAAAATCTTTTGAATAACTTGAAAAATGAAATTATCAAAATGATCAAAATTTTTACTTTGCCCATAAATTAAATTAAAAATGATTCAAATTTTCAAAGTTTTGTTATTTAAATTCTTGGCCTCTATTTACCGTATTTCATCAAATATTAGAAAGTTCGGTCATCAAAGGATTTCTTCTATTCGAAAATTTTTCACTCCAAAAATGTGACTCAATTATAAGAAATTTATCGCTATTTTTTTCTTCTATTAGAGACAAGATAACACTTGTTTTACATGAAACATGATTCATAAATTTTCTTTTAAATGAGACACTTTTTTCTAAAAAAAAATAACTCGAATAAAGAATGATTTTTGACTCAAATAGTAGCAAGTTTCTTCTATTTGTGGTTACTTCTATTTGAGGAAATAGGGTAATATGTGTAAGATTTAAATTTAATCTATTATTTTTGGTCAAAAGATAATTTAAAATATGATATTAATTAATAATGGATAGAGTTTTTCAAATTTTAAGATATTTTTCTTTCTTCACGTTTAAACAGAAAAATTGGACTTGTAAATTCTTGAAAAATAAACAAAATTTCGTATTTAGCTGATAAATTTCATAATTTCATCAGATCGCAATTTTATTTTTTTTTCAAAATTTTCAAATTTTTTTAATTATTATTTATTTTTATATAATTCGTGCTAGAATTGAATATTTCTTATTTCTTGTCTTTAAAACATCTTCTTACTAGATCAATTCTGGATTAAAAGCATTCCTAATTAAACACATTTGGAAGATTTTGTTTTAGTAGTTGTAGTAGTAGTAGTAGTAGTAGTTCTTGCTGCGACACCTAACATGTAGATTGTCTGAGCTCATCACCGCCAATAGGCCGT
>VANL01000244.1:0-47660 GCA_006352455.1 Brachionus sp. 'Tiscar'
TCTAAAAAAATTGATTGCCGGATGATTTCTTATGTCAGAGACATAGCCTTAAAATAAAAATAAATTTAAAAAATTAGTATTTTAACAGAAAATCTATAATATATCTTTTCTGTCTCATATACAAAAAAAAGAACTGTAAAACTAAAAATTTATTGAAAATTTAATAGAGGTATTTCTTCAAGTCGAGTATAAAATTAATAAAAATTTCTAAGCTAGAGTCCAAGAAAAAGCTGATTAATATAAAAAAATGGTAATGGCTACTCCAGTTGTTTCTTTAACCTTTCAGGATGTTGTAAACAAAGCTTTGAGTAAACATTTGAATCCAGCTCAAATCAATTAATAATAAATGACTTAGAAAACTACACATGGCTAAAAAGCATTAGCTAATTTATTCTAAAATTTTTCAAAATTCAAATAATTAATAATCAAAAAATAAATAAAATTTTTCTTAAAATAAATTTTGATTACAAACTATGTGAAAAAAACTAAGTTGACCATCCCAGCATCATTTGACTGATCACAGATTAAATGAAAATATGGTCACATATTTGACATGAACAGATTCTGATTTTAAAAATAAAAAAATTATTTGCAAGAATATTTCTCTTATATTATTAAATTATTTGAATAGTTTTATTTAATTATTTTTGTAGTAGGAGTAGAAGTACTAGTAAGAGTAGTATAAATGCTGTGGGAGACTTGAGTCTACAAGTATTGATGCCATTGCCAATTGCCAATTCTTTAAATAAGCTATTTTTAGATAAATCTTTTTTTTTGATGCTTTGTTTTTTGTTTTTTATCTACAATAGAAAAATTATCAAAAAAGTTTACTGCACTGAGTTAAGGTACTTTTTTTTATTTATTTTATTCTAGTAAAGTTTAATTAATCAAAATGAGAAAAATTTTTGTCAAATTTTTTTTTGTTGATATTCACAATACAAAAAAAAATGCTAATTTTGCATAACTTGTATTATTCATCATATTCAGTATCAACTGATAATAACAAGCGTAAACGATTACCTCAAAGACTACATAAATCAACATATTATTGTGATGTTGTTGTCAAAAAAATCAATTCAAGTTCCAGAAAAGTATTTAAACCAAGACCAGGAAGAAAAAAAAAAGCAATACCTTTTAATGTTAGGCAATATATTATTATTTTTTATTAATTTAGTTAAAATTTAGAAAAACTAGTTGTAAACTTGATTTTTATAATAAATCTTTATTTTTATATCAATTAAGAAATTTTATGAAAAAAAAGGTAATTTTATATTTATCATGTAAATCTAGTGAAAAATCAGTAATGTTAGTTTTATTTCATTTAAACGACTAATCTTCGCCATATTTATTAAAAGAAAATACCGAACCTAAAAAAAAACGTTCCTTGATAGTTGGTAAAAATTTGAACAAAGAACAATATTATATTAAACCGTTAATTTCATTTATTGAAATGAATAGGGTCAATTTTCTATTTGTTGATATTTAAAAAAACTTTTTAATAATGCCGAGAAGTGATTTACAAAAAACCCATAAACCATATTGAAGTTAAACAAACATCAAGCTTCTGTACACTTTAACATTCCATATTCAACACTTAATGATCGAATTAATTATAAGTGCTAAGAGACAATGTTTTAATTAAAGACAATATGAAAAATCTTTTATGATTTTTTTTTTTCGAAAAAAAAAAGTTTGACTGTACTAAAATTTACGTCAGCTACTATATTTTAAACATTGTGTTATTTTTAAAATTTTTCTATTTTTTTTAACAATAAAAAATTTTAACTCAATTTTTTAAATATTTTTCCCTAATCCTTTAACCTCTTATCTACGCATATATCTACCTCATAGAAAGGTTTTGTGACAAGTTTAGAATTTGTTATTCACAGCTATGACTGTGCCAAATATTTTTTATTATTTTAAAAAAATTTAACTAACCTAAAATTTGATTACTAGCTGGACAAGTTTCAATAGCAACCCCTCTCTCAATTAAATGCTTGTACAACTCAGGATGCTTTATGAGTCCGATTCCATGTCCAATACGACTACTTCTCAGAATAATAGAATCGTAAATGTTGTCTAGAGTTGAAACTGCGTCTCCGTTATTATCAGCGGGTAAATCTCCGGGCCAATTTGTCTCAGCCACATGAAAAATTAAATTAAATGAATCATTGTTAACATGACTGTAGTTAAATCCACTCATAAGTGTATCACTGTGAAATAGAAGTGTATGGCCCTGATCTTCTTCACCAACTAAGTCGAATCCGCGAATCATATCAGGATACTTTGATTGCAACTGCAAACTCTCCTCCAGCAATAGCTCAATTTCTATTTTCGACAAAATTCTCAACTCATTTATAATAAATACAAAATTGATAAAATTTTTATTCTCATTTAAATAATTGTTTCTAAATTTAATCATCATATCCAGTTCTTCATGAGGCTCTATTCTGATTCAGTTAAATTCAGAGTCAAAATAATAAAGTCGTCCAAAACTACGACTTCTAAATTCAACTAATTGAACATTTTCATTCAATGACAAATCTAAACATGCTTTCAAATAATCAAATCTAGTTCTGTTATAAAGAATTACATCCAAATAAAATTCAAATAAGCCCAATTTGTTTGCTTTTCTCCATCGGCTATTTGAATCAGTTGGGTAGATTTTCTTGTCTAAATCACTTAAAATGTGGTTTAAAGTTGTTTTTTTTACTATTTTGTCTATAGTCCAATTTGAGCCTTTGACTAGAAGCCACCCTTTGGGAGCATTTTTTGGAAAATAGTTCAAAAAATAATTGCTGCAATTACATTCATTTGGACTTGATTTGCACTGTTGATCATTCTCTTTATCGCATATATGCAGCCAGCTGAATTCAGGCTCTCGTTTGAATATTATTTCGAGAAATTTTTTCCTATCTAACATTTGATTGTCATGAATGTGTAAATTACCACCTTTGGGAAGCTTTCTCAAAAATTTGTACAAACTTCTAGATGTGATGTTGTCTATTTCTGTCTCAATTGGCCGAGAAGGAAAAAAGTGATCAATTGTCTGCTCAAATTCGTTTCTTTTAAGCTTTTGCATGTAAATGTTAACAATTTTTTCTCTTTGATTTAGATGATTTTTTTTCAATGTTAGATTATTTCGCGCTTCCATGTAAGCAAACTGATTGAAAGGCAAAGGCAGACCTAGTACTTGACTACAAAGAAACGCTAAAAAATATGCTCTAATCATTTTTGGCTAAAAAAAATCTTGAAAAAAAAAAAAAAAATTTTTCTTTATTATTTATCTAAAAGTGAGAAAATAAATTTATTTAAAATTTGAATTAATTTTTGAAAAGAGCCATTTGAACCATATCTAAATCTCTAAATTGTGAATTTTTGAAATTAAATCCAAAAATATAAAATTTAATTTGAAATAACTTGTTTTTAAAAGGTCTAAAATTCGTTCTGCAAATTTTCTATAAATCTGTAAAACACTACATGTATATGAAAAATTTGGTTGATAGAAAATTCAATCAGTCGAAAGATTATTCCAAACAAGTTAAAGTTATTTGAATTTGTTTTTGTATATTTTCGAAAAAATTAATAGTAAAAAAGTTAAATAATTTCAATTTTATAGATTTAGTTCAAAATTTTTAAAATTTGATTAAATATTTTTAAATTTTTTTTTAGAAATAAATTCAAAATGATGAAAATTTTTTTTCTTATTTAGGTATAAATTTTATGAAAAAAATCTTGGAAAAACAAAAGAAGCTAAAACTGCGCTGATAAAGATGAATTGTTTATTCAATTTTCCTTAAATTATTATTATTATCTTGTATTATTTTTTAGTAGTTTTCTAACAGCTTGATTGTGTCTGGAATTGAAAATAATAAAAAAAGAAGCATATAACTTTTTAAGTATTTCTAATTAAATTAAGTCTGTTAATAACTTCAACACTCTAGAATATTTTTTACCATAAATCATAAATCATCTCTTTTTTTTGTATTTACTAGAAAAAAGTTATTAAAAATAAATTCGCACAGCTGTAATCTAGGTTTCGGACTAGATTTTTTTTTAAGTTAACAAGGTTTTGAACATATTTTAATTAATTAAAAAAATATTAAAAGTTACAGAAATTTATGTTTTCTTTAACGAAATATTTCGAATTTAAATTTTATATCAATCAAAACTTCTTTTGTAAGATCTTTGATATACTCAAAAAACGATTAAATTTTAACTTATTTTAAAAGAAAAAATTGGTATATTTTTGATTTCTGTCGAATAACTTTTGAACAGAACAAGATATTTAAACCAAATTTTAAAAATTCTTGTAAATTTGATAAAAATAAAAATTTTTTAAATTTTATTTTCTTCACTATTTTATATATTCTATTTTATGAAAAAAATAAGGTGCTCTTTAAGTAAAAATTTTTTTAAATGATTATATTCAAAGTATGAGTTAATGTGCTTAAATTAAAAGAACAAACTGACTTTTTACCTCGTCTGTTGGTACTTTATTTATTGCTCTTTTTATTTCTTCAATAAATTCATCCCTTGTCGCAAATTTATTCATCCTCATTCGTGTAACAATCGTATGGGTTTAAGTCAGGTGAATTGGCGGCCATATTTCTTTCAAAATAAGCAAATGTAGATTATTTCTACTATATTTTTGGCTTATATTTGCTGTGGCTTTGCCCCATTCTTCTAAAATACTATTTGTTCGACATTTTTTCACGCTAGACTTTTTTCAATAGCTTTGAATTAAATCCAAGTAATATTTTATCCATGCAGGCTGTTTCAAGCATCAAGTCAAATGAAAATACTTATGAGAGAGGAAGATGAACTCAGAAGAAAAGTCAGTTTAAAAACTTAAAACTCAAAAAATTTAGCATTTTTAACAGAATTTTGCACAATTTTGTTGTAAAAAAATTTTTAAGAATTTTGAACCAAAAAATTATCATTAATAAAATCTTTTGGAATAATATTTATTTAAATTTGAAAAATATCTTTTGGAAAAAAAAATTTAGCTTTATCAAAGAAAAAAAAAAACAAAACACATGACTAAATGTATCATCTCTTTTTATTTAAAAAATAAATTACCCTTTTTTAAATTAAAAAAAAAATGACAAAATATAATTTTATCAAAATTTTTTTTTTCTTTATAATTTGTACTGCTTTTTTGAATCATTTAATAGACGCAACTCCATTAGACGAGTATGTAAATAAGCCCGATGATCATTATAAATATGATATTGTTAAAGAAGAGCAATTTTTTGATTATAAACTTTATTTTATCAACATGACATCGCAAAAATGGCAAAATGGTAAAAATTTTTAATTAATTTTTCGCAACAAAGTTTTACACTATTTATTTTTTAAGAAGCAATAGTAGATAGACCAGTGTGGTGGCATTGGATGAGTGTATCAGTCCCAAATAAAATAACAAGACCAGATGCAAGTTTTATTTTTATAGGAGGAAGTAACAATAATAATGAGTAATAATGATTATATTAATTCTTTTATTTTGGAACATCAATTAAATGATTTGAAAAAAAAAAATTATTTTTTAATTTTTTAATTTTTAGCTTTCCAGATCCGGATGACACCGAAATTCGTCTAACGTCAGTGTATGCAGTCACTACTGGTACAATAGCCACTCATTTAAGAAACATTCCCAACCAGCCCTTAGTTTTCAAAGTTAATTTTTCTTTGCAATTTAAACTTAACTCTAATTACAATTTAAAGGATGATCCTGAAAAGAAACGTCGCACCGAAGACGCCATTATAGCATGGACATGGAAAAAATTTTTATCAAATCCAAATGATCCATCAATTTTGCTTCGGCTGCCAATGACCAAGGCTGTTGTTAGAGCTATGGACACAATTCAAGACTTTGCAGCAAAAAAAAAATATGGACAAATTGAAAAATTCATGCTGGCTGGAGAATCAAAGCGAGGTTGGACAACCTGGACGACAGCTGCTGTTGATTCAAAGCGAGTATTTTCAGCAGTGCCAATTGTGATGGATATTCTCAATATGAATACTGTAAAAGCAAAAACAAAGAAAAATAATATTTTTTTTTTAAATTAAATTTTATTTAAGAATTTGCATCAAAATTTTAAATGCTTGGGAGGATGGACATTTGCTTTTTCACCGTATTATGAACTTAACATTACCAAATATATCGATTCAAGACAAATTTTTGAGCTTCAAAAAATAGTCGATCCTATTAGCTATTTGGATAGATATAAAGAAACAAATATTTTAGTTGTGACAACTAGTGGTGATGAGTTTTTTTTGCCTGAAAATACTCATTCATATTGGGACAATTTGGTAGCTGCAACAGATGGCAAAGTACTTCTACGCCGCTTGCCAAACGCAGAGCATGAAATTTATGAGCATGCAATCAGTGAATTTGCTAGTCTTAGATCATTTTTTTTGAGTACTTACGAGCAAAGCCTTGTTCCTAGAGTGAAGTGGACGATGCCAAATAATTTGACTCACGGAATCATTAGAGCCAGAGTTGACATTACAAATGGAAGGCCGAAACCCTATGCTGTCAAGTGCTATTATGCCAATACTTTAGATAATAAAAGAAGAGACTTTCGTCTAGTTATCGCAGATCCAGATGACTCATCTAAAGAAATTCCCCATCCAGTTGTTTGGTTTTCTACTGAAAAAAATATTCAAATCAATCAAACTGAAAAAGAAGTTTTATATGAGATTTCTTTTGCCAAACCTTTAAATAAATGGCTTGGATTTTTTTTACAGTTTAATTTTAAGGGTTTAGATTATAGTGTTAATGTGGTCACCACTGAAACCAATATTGTTCCAGAAACGTTTCCGTTTGATGATTGTTCAACAGAAACCTGTATGGGAAAATTAGTTTGAGGTATAATATGTCTAACTTGTTGGTCTTTTCCAACGTTTTCTATTTTTATATGCTAGAATACTGTTTTTTTTTTTAATCTAAAATTTTCTACATAAACAAATTACTTGAACGACATATTTGTTCTAGAAAAAATCAAAAATAAATTTATCTTAGTTTTAATTTTTTTGTGTGATTTTATTATTATACTTAGATATTTTAATTTTTAATTTAAATAAAATGCCGATACCTCAATAATGTATACTCTTCCCTTTTTAGCTTAAATCCACATATAAGTGTTTTTTAAAAATTAACATTGTGGTCAAAAAAATTTATCTTTTTCTGCTCTTCTAAATTGATAGGAATTTTTTAAAAAACTTTTTTTATTAAATGCATAAATCTTTAAAAAACAGTTTTTTTAAATTTAAATATTTTAGTGTTGGGTACCGTAAGTGGCGGCCACTAGACCGCCAAAATATAATATTAAAAAAATTTTCAATGTCAAAATTTGTTAGAGAAAAGAATTGAGTATAAGAGAAATCAATTATTTTTAGAGAAAAAATTTTTTTTTCCCTCGCGGCCATCAAAACGGCCAACATCATATTTTGGCGATCTACTGGCCGTCACACACGGTACCCAACACTAAAATATTAGGGTGTATTTAGAAGAATAAGCTATCACACTCAACAAATTATATCAAATTTAAATTAAGAACCGAAAAATACTCATAGTTGCCTCTTAAATTTAATTCTAATAAGTTTCATTTTCGAAAAAAAGCTAATAAATACCAAAAAACCTTTGAGCTTGGAACACATTGCTGTTTCATAGTTAAAAGTTTAAAAAAACATATTTTCTTGGAAAATTTATTTTTTGAGAAACACAATTTTAAATTATTTTCAAGACCAATTTGATTTTTTGGAGAAATTATAAGTTTTTTTAAAGTTTCGTCTATTTTTAGATGAAAAAATCTTATTCAAGATTAATTTTTTTTGTGCAAACTTTTTATGTATAAGATTAAATGCTTTCTTTTTAAATTTTTAAAAATGTACTTATAAAAACTGAATATTCGCACTTGTCAAAATTGGTTTACTTGCAAAAATGACTCGGAACACGATAGAGAATCTATACTGGGAAGTCTTATCTCACCCAGCTTATTCGCCAGACTTGGCTCTTTCAGATTACCATTTGTTCTTATCAATGCAGCACTTCCTCAGTGAAAAAAGTTACTCAGACTTGGAAGAAATCATATTTCATCAGCCAACTTCTACGAGCGAGTGATCAGAATGCTGCCATAAAGATGGGAGATGTACATTTCTAGTGAAGGAAATTATTTTGATGTCTAATAATATTTTATTTTATTTTAAAATGAATAAATTAAAAGGGAAGAAATAGGCTATATTTTTGACACAAAATTTGTTTTGACCAGATTATTTTTTTTAAAGGAAGACGGTAAAGAATTAAAATAACGAATAATAGCTTTTTTAAAAAGATTTTCATCAGGCTATCAAGAATTTAAATAACTTTAAAAATATATAGTTAAATATTTTAAAAATTTAGAAAAATGTTCAAACTTAAAATAATATTTAAAAAAAATATATTTTTCTTCAAATTATGTAGAAGAAAATGTGTCATGATTGAAAAAAATATTAAAATAAAATAAAATCATTAACTAAGCACATAAATTAGCTAGTTTTAATGGAACTCAAGTTCAAGTTTTAGATGCTAAATGTAAAAAGCATTATGTGAGCTCAAATAAATGATTTAAAAAAGAGTTTTTTTAACAAACATGATGAAACGATCTCTCAAAACCAAAAGATTAAGGTTAAAAATTCGATTGCGAATTTTGAATTCAGGAATCTTGGAAAATAGTTAAAAAAAAGACAAAATACACTAGAATGATGTAACCACATAGCATTAAACTATTCTGGCCCCTTTAAGTGAGCTTTTTGGAATAAAAAGAGAGCACAAAAAATGAACAAAAATTAGTGAAAAAATTAACATTTAAAATTTGTTTTTTTTTTCTTTAATTAGACAACACTGTTACTATGTCTCATTAATAAATTTTAATTTTTAAGATTTTTTTTTTACATCGCCTTTAAGTCGTTCATAAAATTAAATAATAATATTTAAAAATTTTAACAATTACTCCTTTTTTTTTAAATATTATTTTTTTTAAATTTAATTTTGAAAAAGTAAATGAATTATTTATGAATTAGTTGACACAAAAACTTCTTAATATCTAGTATTTTCTTGTGTAAAGCTTAGAATTGCACATAAGAAAGCCGATCACCATCTCCCATAGAATATTTTATGCATTTTTATAATTTCAAAATTATTTGCATTTAGTAGATTTCGAAATAATAATTATAGAAAGTATAGCTAATTTAGTATATGTTAAAAAAAGGTCCGTCTATTTAAATCCAAGTTTGTCTATATATATAGAGAAACAAGAGAAATTATTTTTCATAAATCACTAGTAGAGAGAGAAAAGCATCGACTAAGAAAATTAAAATAATAAATTAAAATTTAAGAAACGAAATATAAGCATTGAGATTTTAACAACAAGACCAGAATAAATTTTTTTTGAACCTATTTTAGATCCATAGACCAATAACTTTTTAATGACAAGTTCAGACTCGCAAATATTAAACTTAAGACCAACTGATCCATTTAGTGATGCCGGAGCAGATTTAGATACAGAGACTAAAGGCGACTTAAACAAGAACGTTGGTGGCGGAGTAGTTCACATTCGTATACAGCAGAGAAATGGCCGCAAAACGCTGACCACTGTTCAGGGAATTAGCGAAGAATTCGACAAAAAAAAGCTAGTAAGAGCATTCAAGAAAAAATTTGCCTGCAACGGCACCGTAGTAGATCATCCAGAGTATGGCGAAGTTGTACAGCTACAAGGCGACCAGCGTAATAATGTGTGCCAATTTTTGACTGAAATTGGAATTGTCAAAGAAGACCAACTCAAGCTACATGGTTTCTAATCTGTTTAAACAATATGGGATTTTATTTTTGTCTAAAAAATAATTAATTAATAAACTTTGTTGTAATTAAAAAAAAAATATTTTTTTTATCATTTAACATAAAAAATAAATAAATAAATATTTTTTATTTATTTCATCGCAAGTAAGAAAATTTTATTTATTTTATAATTTTTTCCCTTAAGTCCTATGAAGTGGTAGTAATATAACGTAAAATAAATTAAAATTAAATAAAAAAATTATTTTTTTGAAAAAATCAAAATTTAATTATTCAATAAAAGTGTATCGAAATTTTGTCCAATATTGACTTTTTTTTATAAATAAATCTATTATTTTTTAATAATTTTAGATTCAATGAAATCAAAAACTCAAATGAAAAAATTAAATTTCTATTTTCTTTTATTCTCCTGTAGCTAATCAAAGTAAAATTTAATTTATTCATAGTAATTGCTAAAATTTTAAAGTTAAATTTTGAATAAAACACTTTTGAAATTTAAGATTTTTTTAATTAAAAGAATTTAATAATTTTTAAAGACTCGTACAATTAAAAATTTATAATTTATTAGTAGAAAAAAAAAAAATTAAAAAAAGCGGCTTAAATACATAAAATTATTTTGTCGATTTAAAATTTTTTTATCTAATATTAAAAATCAGTTTTTTTTAAAATTTAAGTAGTAAAACTCTTGAATAAATAAATAATTTTCTAAAAAACTTCTTTCTTAAAGCATAGACCATACTCTTTGCATTTATTGTCAAGAACCGATGCTAAAGCAGGTACACCACAATAGAAAACATTAATCTTGCCTATTCGCTTGCGGATCAAATTCTGCATCACAATATCCCAATTTGGCCTGCCATAGTGAGTTCTCTGTCTCAATCCTTCAATCAAAGATGATTCCTCTTGGGAAAAAACTGCATCCAACGTCAAATGAAGACCAATTGACTTTAAATCAGACTGTCTATTGGCCGATGTGACATAAAGATGTGTTTCTAAAAATAAGTCATCATTCTTGCGTTGTTCAATCTCAATTTGAGAAAGCAAACTAATGAACCACTCGAGTGATCGTTGTTCTCTAGTCACCCATATAAAATCAACTTTTTTTACCATTAACTTTTCGTCAGTGTAGAGCAAGTCATCGCCTAGTTTATAATTACAACACGGACACTTTGCCTTTGCTCTTCGGTACTTTTGCATCAGTGACTGCAAAATAGACGCAAATGGTGTTATGCCTATACCGGCTGCTATCAAAACTGCATGCTCTGAATCAAATATGTCCTGACTTGGTGTACCATATGGTCCATCAATTAAAACCTAAATTAATTATTTTTATTAATTAAATTTAGCCAAAGATTTTTGAGTTTAGAATTATGTACTTAATTGAATTTTTTAAAAACAATTTCAGTATTATCTCATTTACAATTTACAATATATTTTTATTTTTTTATTAATAAAAAATATCTAATTTATTTTTAAGCATTTAAGTATTTTTTATACTCATAGTAAATAGTTTTATACTTTTGGCTTATTCACATCTATTCAATTTTAACTTAAAGACAAACAGGAATTTTGTATTGCCCAAAATTTCCCCACTGCAACTATTCTGCAATATTATTTTGTTAATTATTGTCAAATATATATATTAAATTGCACAAGTAAAGAATTTTCGCACAAAATAAATTTGGGTGATACAAGCTTTGTATCTAATAATATATTTTTCAGTTTTGGACCTAAAGATATGTTCCAAAATTCAAGATATAAATTAAAATCATCTTGTTTTTATCAGGATGATTTTACTGATATGAATGTTAAGATAGTTACGCAATGTTATAAACAGACTTGTATAAAAGTCGGGAAAAAAAAGTCTAAACAAGTCAAAGTATGACTTGTACTTGAAAATATATTTTTTAAAAATAACAAGTCAAGACTTGCAGATGACTTGAAATGACTTTTTTTTACTAGTCTTTAAAAATTTTTTTTGATGTAAATAAGCATCTTCATAGACACAAACTTGATTGAAAATTAAACTGGGTCTCACCCATTAATTAATTAATGAAAAATAAAATCTTTAGGAAGGTCAATTCAATATTATAAAATTTTAAATTTTACAATTTTTACAATTTTTTATTTTATAAACATCAAATTAACAAAATTTTATTAGTAAACTATTGTCAAATTTTTAAAGAGATTTTTCTACTAGTTTTTTTTTTATAATTTTTTTTTTTACTATTTTTATTAATCATCGCCAGAATTGGCGTACAATTGAAATAAATAAATAAATAAAATTTTAAGACTTGTAAAAATAAAGTCATTGCAAGTCGTCTAAAAGTCTTGACTTGTTTTTTTTAAATTTTTGAAACAAAGCCTCTATTACAACATCAGCTAAATGAACAGAAAAATTTCATCGATTACTTGAAGCAATCATGGCTAACTACTAATAAAAACTGGTATGAAGGAGCTGCACACAACACACCATTAACAAACAATGCACTAGAGGCCCATAACATTGTGATCAAAAATGAAGCATCACTCAGAGAACGAATGCCATTAGCACGATTTTTGCAACAAAGTCTCATGACAGTGACAAAATGGTCAACGAATTGATTCAATCGCCAACAATTGAACTAAAAAAAATGGACTGAAGGCTATTATTGGGCTAAAAGCAATAAAAACAGTTATCTCGAGTTTGTAACCTATAACGAATACTACATACCAGCTGGTGAAGAATCAAAGGCGAAGGAAGTAGAAATCAGAAATTTGAAAGAAATGCGTTGAAAAAATTTTTGACAATTAAAAAAGAGAGCTTTCGCTGATTTGGATTTGGAGTAAATGGAGATGATATGATGCACTTGTCTGACTTTTTTCAAGAATTATGCGTGCAAACATTTAGTCAGTCTTTCAATTAGATTAAAATATGTCATACCACCACCAGTAGCAAAATATTTACCAATTAGTGAAAAACGCAAAAGAGGAAGACCAAATAAGGCAACAAAAGCTTTACCAATTGATCAAATTTCCTTTTTATTTTGTTTTGGCTGTTTGTTTTTTTTTAATCAAAAATAAATTTTATGAAAATTTAATTTTTCAAACTAAAAAAAAAAAAAAAAAGAAGTTTCTTTTTTTATATTTCACATTTTTGTTTGCTTTGTTTTTAAAATAAAAATATTTTTCTGGTGAATAAAATTTAATTTTACTTTGAAAAAATAAAAAAAAAAAGCTTGAAAAAAATAAACTAGAATTATTTTTTTCTAATTAACACTAATTTAAAAAAAAATATTTTTTTTTCAAATCGTTATTAAAAATAAAATTTTTTAAAACAAAACAAAATTAACATTACCTTAAGTCTCCAAATATGCTCAGGACCAATAGTTTGTATATTGACCCTATTCTGTTTTTGATACATTTTAAAATAACCCAAAATGTCATCGTCTTTTCTAATGTAATTTTTATACAAATCATTGTTCTTTCTCGACTCAATGCTAGTGTCCTTCTCGCCATCAAACACAATAACACATTCATCTTTGGAATTTTTGTTCTCATCAAAAACTTTAGACTTTACCAGTTTGTCCTTTTGAGCAAAATAGTCATCGGCAAAGTTGATATTTTTTTCCCTCGCTTGATCGGCATTTAGACTCAAATTTATATCGTTTGCGTCCTTATCAGATGCTTCGCTGACTGTTTTGTTTTCGCCAATCTTAGGCGTCGACTCAATAATGTCGTTGGCATTGGCGCCATCCGAAATAGTCTCGTTTCCATTAAACGAACTGCCCTGATTTTGAATCTTTAAAATTCCCTTTTGCTTCGGCTGATTGTCGCCAATTTTATTGTCTCCTTGAGCAGAACCATTTGGAACTTGACTATCCAATTTTGAATTGCTGATCCTCACCAGACCACATTGAGTCTCAAAGCTGACTGTTTTTTTGTAGGAGCCCAGTTGATTGCAGCAGCGTCCGTCCATTTCTTTCAATTGTTTCTCGATCACATGTGACTCGTCCGAATAGACCTTGGACATTCGGGCCCTAAGCGCATGCCGAACACTCGATCGCTGGCTTGTAAAAGAGTTGCACATATCAAAATTTGAGCACGAAGAAAAATTGAGCAAACGCTTGGTCCAATTGCCACAGGCTTTTATGTGCAGCCAGATGTAGTCGGACTTTTCAGGCGCTGACGAAATGCTGAACGGATGCCACTCGTATTTGGCAATCGATGGAATGTTAATGAATATGTAGTCGCCTGGTTTGAAGTGGAATTTGGGCGGGCGACGAATCACCAAAAATGTGACTTTTGACGGCAGCACCATTGCTTCGGTTATGTACGAGTCGCCGTACTTGTTCGAATTGACTTGTTTGTAGCGGATTATTTTCTCAATTGCGTAGCAAAAACCGGGCAAGAGAATCCATCGCCAAAAAACCTTGCCATGCAAGAGCATTATGATAAGCCAAGGTATGGTCAATGCGTGAAACCAGTAGAACATTTGAAAAAAGCCGTGGTTTCTCACAAACGACATGGCAAACAAGAGAATTATGAACAAGAGGACAAGCTCGATGATGCCAGTTGGAAAGCCTAGATTTATTTGCCATGTGAACAGGCCTGTCCAATAGTTGAAATTTAGCTCAACGCATACAATGTACAAGTTGATAAAATGCGCTATTGTGTGAATTAAACTCTCTACTAGAATTATGATGCCTATTATTTTGTGTATTTGTATCGAGTCGTCTAGTGGCAAGTAAGTTGCCGCACTCGTCGACCTAAGCCATGTCAAATGTTTTCTCAGCACTAGCACTAGAATGAATGAACAATTGAAATTTAGACTATTGCCGCACATGCGCGCCACAATCACATACGGATTCTCGTGACGGTAGCTCATAAAAGCGCTTAGTGCACACAAAAAGTGAATTATGCCATAACAAGTCCAAAATATTACTGTAGCACTATTGTTAAGTATTTGCTCTTTTATTTTATTGTGCCATTTTTGCTTTTTTTTGTTTATAAATTTAGGCTTAATCCAAATGGACGTGCTAACCGAAAGAGTTTTAAACAAACTCTCGTGTCTTTTGAACGCATTTTTCAGCTCATCAAGACTTATCTCGCCGGACTCGTCCGAGTCAGTGTCGCGGAACAGCGCTGCCGCCAAGTCGTCAACAGTCTCTTCTTTGTCCAACGAAGGCGTATCGTCCAGACAGCATTTGAGCATCATTCGCATTTCTTCATAGTTAAGCACACCGTCATTGTCAACATCAAAAACTTTGAACAAAAATTCCATTTTTTCCTCTTGGCTGCCGTTCACAACAACTTCAAGTCCATTGATGAACTCACGAAGACTAAGAGTGCCCGAGTGGTCCTTGTCCAAATAGGCAAATAGCCGATGGGCCAAAAACGGCTCTTTGAAGTTAAAATTTTGAATAAAATCATTTAGTGTAACAACCAGTTCGTTTGAATTGGCCCGGCTGCCCTTGATCGCTTCGGTAAACTGGTACTTAAGCCACGATAGCCATTTAGCATCGGTGCTAAGCGAAGCTATTATTTCCAACGAGGACAATAAATGCACAGCACTTATACGCCTTGACTTCGGACATATGATTGAAGCAAACCGATATCCAAACTAATTAGGATAAATTAGGCAATTTATTATATTTATTTAAAAAAAAAATAGTTAAATTACCTCTATGTCGGTTATTAGTAGAGCAAAATCGATTTGAGTTACATAGGCAGTTTCTTTTTCTGAACAAAAAGTGTTGAATTTGTCTACAAACCAGTTCATCATTTGCGGATCAGCATCACTAGAAAGCCGATAAGACTTGGCTGAATTTAATTATAGAGAATTTAGTTTACCCGAGAAGTTTGGAAAAGCAGCCTGTCCATTCTTCGAGTGCAATGGCGCCGTTGTCGTCATGGTCAATTAGCTTGAAAAAAGCGCCCTGCAACTCCGGCACTTGAAACAAAGAAGACAATTCTCCGGGCGATAGCTCTTTGCGCTTTGATTTGGTTATGTTGTCCCGCCATACTTGAAGACATTCTTCTGTGCTTGGCATTTTTGTCAAAATCTTAAATTAAAATCAAATCTTGCTAAAATATTAACACTAAGATTTGATAAGCTTTTTTTTTTAATATTTTTTTGTTTGTTTTTGTTCTCCAAAAAGCATTTAGTTTTATAAATGTTAAATATAGTTGTACAATCATTTGAAAACTTATTGTTTTCAATAGAAGCAAAAAAATAGTGTTTAGTCTTATTATTATTATTTTTTTAATATCTAGAAAGAGACTTTGATATTTTTTTGAATATGAAAAGCTTGATTAGAACAATTTTTCCTTTTTTTTTCTTAACAAAAAAAAAAGCATGCCTTAAAAAATATTTAGACATTCTGTAAATTATTAAAAATAATTCCCTAGAATAGTAAAAAGTTCAATCTATCAAAATTTGTTAGCAAGAATCAAGCTTAGGAGAATTATTTTTTTACATAGACCACTATTTTAAAGTTTTACGAAAAAGTCTCATTTTCCACAAATTGACTATTTTTTTATGTATATTTTTTTGTTGAAAAAACAACTATCTTCATTGCTAAAAAAAAATAATACTTCACTGTTATGTACGACAAACTGTAGTTTATGGTCAATTCCAATATCTTTTATTACAGGTCGACTATGTGAACATTTGTTCACAAATTATGTGAACAATCGACTCAAGATTATTAAAATAAATAAATAATAGATTTTCAAAAATGGTGCCTGAACTTAAATCGAAACCGTATCTCGAAAGAAGAGAGGCTCTAGGCTGGAGCACACTTGAAGAGAGGCGGAGGCGTGGTAATCTCATCCAACTGCACAAATTACAACACGGTCATGATCGGGTGACATTCATTAATGGGAATCAAAAGCTGGCTTCGGATGGTTTAGACAGCCCAGCAGGGAATAGAAGAACTTGTCATAAAGCGATATAGCGACAACTTATCCGCAATTGTGGGGTGAGACACAACTTTTTTACTAACCGGTCTGCAGGAAATTGGAACACACTGGATGAAGTGACTAAGAGTGTCACTAATACGAATATTTTTTAAAAAAGAATTGACAAGCTACTGATTTAAAATATTTTGTAAAAATTCTTTGTTTTGATGCTAAGATTGAGATTGAGAAATAAGTTATCTAAAAATAACTTATTTAAAAAATTGGCCTTAGGCTGTTATAGTGGAGCGTCTACATTCGCCACTACTTGGAGACTCAAGTCTCCCACAGCATTTATACTACTACTACTACTAAATAATTCAAAATAAACAGTATATGTTGTTAATAAAGCTGAAAGCCAACACATTAAGCCTATACTTTGTGAATAGTGTGGCGAATTAATAAAAAATTCTAGAGGCAAAAAACTTCACATGAAAAAAAACATAAGAACTGAATCTTCTATTCTAATCTGACAAGCTTTGAATGAAATTTTATTATATAAAAATTAAAATTTTCTTTAATAGATTAAAAAGAAAAATTTAAATTTGTTAATATAATTTTTTAAATCACTTTAAAAAAAAAATTAATGAATTTTTTGTGAACATGGCTTTGGTGAGCATCATTGTTTACTAGGTCGTCTTGATTCAACTGTTCACATAGTCGACTATAGCCAAATTTTGAACAATTTTTATTTTAATTTTTAAAAAAATTATTTCTAATTTGCTTATAAAATTAACAGTTAACAAAAGAGAAATATTGAATTTAAAAACTTAACTTCTAGATCTCTTGTTTATATAATAAATTATTGCTATTGAATCCATGTAGGATTTTTAAATGAGAGATAACAAATGTAATTTTGAAATTTATTTTAAAATTAAAAAAATATTTTGTTTTTATACACGAAATATAAAAAAATAGATTATTTTAAAATTAAAATCGTACTTGTGAGCAACAAATAATTGAGAAATTTTGCCTAGTTTTTGAAAAAAAGCTGATCTTTTAACTTTTATAATTTAAACAAGCAGAATGCTTTAGTTTTAGATTATATATATTTTTTATTTATCACGAATATTTAAGATTTGATCAAAAATATCAACCATTTATATTAAAACTAGAATTTTCTTCATTTGATTTTTTAGTTTTTAAAATTAAACATATTTGATTTATTAGTAATAAATTAATTAAAAAAAAAAAACAAAATTTATTTGAATAAATAAAAGATTATAGTACATTCAGAGAATGTTGTTGGATAAGTTTACATTATTTGAAAGCTTTTTTCTATTTTTTTGTTTAAAAGCTCGAATATTTAAAAACAATTTCGTAAAAAGAACAATAAATAGAATATTAAAAATAAAATATAAACCTATATAAGAGAAAAAAAAGTATCTATCAAATCTTCTTGTTTCCATTTCGCTTTTTATCACCGATCTAGAGCCGATCATCGAATGCCACATAAACGAGATAAACAAAAATACAATACTACCAATCGAGTACTTGTCCAGCATGGTCAAATAGGATACTGAAGGCAAACGTTGAGTAATAACCCATCTAAAATTTACCAATGTTAACATAAGCAACGCGATTACTTGACAACGAAATTGAGGATCAAGTGGACTGAATGAAAATGCCGTAAAACTTATACTTGTAATTAGCAAGATCAGAGTCAATGCACTAAAATAAATAAAAAATAATTATTTAATTAAAACCCAATTAATTTTTTTTTGAATAATATTTGAAAAATGCAAAAATTATAATTTAGAAAGCCAAAATACTGTACATGGAATTATTTTTAATTAACAATAATTTAATTGATAAAAAATCTCAAATATATTTAAAACAGATTTATCTTTATTCTATCCGCAACAAATTAACTAATTTAAAACAATTATACAGTAGTGATTTGACATAAGGATCCATGGTAAATTAACGTAAAACAGAAATTGGAAACAATGGTTACTTAACTTAATTTTATGTAAATAGAAGTAAAATTACCTAATATTGCGCTAAATCATGTAAATCTCAAAAATGCCAAAAAAATGGCAAATTGAAGTTTATGATCAAATTAAAATGATCATGCTCAATACTTTTCATTTAAAAAATGTTTTTAAGCTATTTTAATATTTAAATTTTTTTTGCAGAAACACATTTTCAAAGTTAACATTCAATGTTAAACTTAGTTTTTTATAACTTCACAATTCTGCAAATATTTTCTGTATGCAGAATTATGCACAACACTCAGATATGGTTTAACATAGTTTGCTACACATGAAAATATGTCTCTGCATTCGTTTCAAACATTCTTAAAAATTTTTTAAAAAATAAATTTTGAGCATGAGTATAAAAATTTTGATCAGAAACTTCAATTTGCCAAAAAAATTTCAAATTTTGCTGTTTTTAATAAAATTTTATTTAAATACTTTAATTGATTTGATTTTGACTTTAGAAACTTTTTTTTAAATTTAATTTTTTACTATTTTTTATCTAAAAAATTGGTAAAATCCAAAATTTTACAGGTAAATGTTGGTAAAAAATGATTAAATAACGAAACGAATTTAGAAATCAATAAAATTTGTAACTTTTATTTTTTAAGAAAGAAAAAAATTTCTTATTTTATTTTTTGAAAATTAAAAGTAATTTTTAAAAAAAAAATAGACCTATAATTTTTTGTACAGTTATAGAAAGATCAAATTGGTCCAAAAAGCATAAAAATGAACAAGCTAATCTAATCGAATTAAAAAAAAAGTAATAAAAATTTTCCTGCTAAAATTAGAGTTGATTAAAAGAAAGAGAACAAGAAAGCCTTAGTTCAATTCTGTGCTGTCCGAGAATCCCCTCAAATTATTAAAAAATAAAAATAGAGCTGATTAATAAAATAGAAAAATTTAATCTTTAAATTTTTACTGCTACATTTTGACAGAATAAATTGTAGAATAATAAAAATAGGAAATTTTGATTTTTACCAAATTTTAAAATTCTTAAACATCTATTTTCATCTTGAAGATGAAACTTTATTATAAGGTGTTTACATTAATTCTTGAATAAGTTTAAATAATTTCAAAATGTAACATGTTTTGCATCTTATGTTGATTTAAAAAAAATCAAAAAAATATTAAAACCAGGATTTAAAATTGATTAATAAATTCAAATGAATATAAAATTCAAAATAAACTCAACATAAAACCAGTTAATTATTAACTGGTTTTAAACTATTTTTTTTAATTATTTAGACTAATTAAAAGATTAATGTTAATATCTCAAGATAAAGTGTTTGAATATATCATCAACTTCAATATGCCCATTTATTTGATTTAATTTATTTTAATTAACTTTTAACATAAAAAAAACAAAATTTATTCTACTAAATAAAATTAATTTTGCTGTGAAATTTTTTAATTGAAACTATTTTTTTTAAAAATCAAATATTTTTTATAAAGAAAATTACTTGTAAAAATAGTAGCCAATTTTTCTAACTACAAATGCACTGACGATAAATTGCGAGCGAACTATCTTGCGGAATTCGTCATTTGTGCTATCTCGCTTTATTTCCACATGCTCTAATAAATCATACTGTTGTCCGTCCCAAAATCCATTCAAGTCAACATTGGACTCTTCTTGTCTATTTTCAATCAGTAGAACTTCATTCATGCCTTTTTTAGATGATAAACGAATTGATATTTCCTGAAGATCTATGGGAAAATGGTTGAGCTCAAGTCTCTCGTAAAATATTCCTTTGACTGTGCGAATTTCTTGTACCCGGACTGTCAAATTGCTTGCGAAATGAATTTGTTTTTGTTTTTTATGAGCTTGATTATACTTTTGATAAAAGTTTCGATCTTTTTCAACAATTTCCATTTTGTATTTTATCATTTCGCTAACCGATATCGCATTTTCGATAAATATTTGTGGAGACCAAAATCTGGATGGATCATATTCAAATTCATCTATGTTGGTCAACAAATTTTTTAAATTTTCATCTGTTTTTTCAATGTTTGATGTGTCAGTTGAGCCATTTTTTTCTTGAATTATAAAATTTTAACAGATTTATCTCAAAATTTTTCACTTTAAAAAGGTTTAGAATTTAAATTTTTTTTGCAGAAACACATTTTCAAAGTTAACATTCAATGTTAAACTTAGTTTTTTATAACAGCACATTTCTGCATGCAGAATTATGCACAACACTCAGAAATGGGTTAACATAATTAGCTAACCATGAAAATATGTCTCAGCATTAAATTTTATCATTACAAACACATAACAATTTTTTTTAAAGATAAATTTTTTAGCATGAGTACAAAAATTTTCTGATCAGAAACTTCAAATTGCTCTAATTGTTTGGGCAATCGATTTTTAATATGTAGGAAATGATTAGTTAAATAGAGTAAGCAAGTTTAAATTAAAAAAAAGCTTGTAAGTGTATAAGTCATAAACTAAAATTCAATATATTCTTTAAAATTCTAAAAATTTGATTTTTGTAAAATTAAGAACAAAATAACAATAATAAAATTAATTTTTATTTGAATGATAGAAACCATGTTTCAAGAGGATCTTTAATTAGATGACATTTTTCACAAAAGTTTACTTTTAAAAGAAATTTAAAATAGAAATTTATGGTTGCTTAAAATTTAGGTTACCAGCTTACTTTTGGAAAAAGACAACTTTGAGAAAATTTTAAAATTTAAAATAAAGGCTTATCAAAAAAAATTTTGGAAAACGATTTTGTTATATTTTAATCATTAAAATAAAAGTTAAATTCAATTAAGTTATCAGTATATTCTTTTGGTCATAATATCATTAAAAAAAAAACTTATGGGAAAAATAGTCAGTATAAGAGGATTACAGTTAATAATTATTTTAATAAAAATAGCCATAATTTAAATGGTATTCAGTTTAAACATAAAGTAGAAAACCAATTCATTTATAATTGTATAAAATTTTAAAACCCAGATTTTTCCATTCAAAATCAAAGATCCAAAAAAATTATTGCCTCATTAAAAAAATAAAACAAAAAAGTTAAACAATAATCTAAATAAGGTAGGATAAATGTTTTAAACAACTGTACTTTATCAGAAGTAGTGTTGGGTACCGTGTGTGACGGCCACTAGACCGTCAAAATTTGATGTTGGCCGTTTTGATTGCCGCGAGAGAAAAAATTTTTTTTTTTCTCTAAAAATAAATGATTTCTCTTATACTTAATTCTTTTCTCTAACAAATTTTGATATTGAAAATTTTTTTAATTTTTGTTTTCACATCCGGCCACCAAAACGGCCAACATCATATTTTGGCGGTCTAGTGGCCGCCACTCACCGTACCCAACACTAATTAGAAGTTGATTTAAAGCAAAAAGGAGGGTTACATATTTTCCCATTTTAATAATTTTGAAAAACTGTTTTTAAATTTGAAAAATATTGAAATATTATATTCAATTACTTAAAATATTGAAAATTAAAAAACTGAAATATCACAAAAAATGCCTTTAGAGAAATTGATAACACGTTATTGCCCTATTCAAAATGGCTGCAATCAAAGAGGAGATTTAGTTGGAAAATCGCAATTGAAAGAAGTTTCATATTTTGGTAAAAAAATTAATTTCTCTTTTGATTTTAATTATTTTTTACTTATTTTTTTATAAATTTTATTTGAACCTTACTTAACCTTAACTTAATTAATAAATAAAATCAATATTTAAAAAAAAAAGAAGCTTTTGATTTTGTTTGATCTAAAAATTATTCATAATTTGAATGACTCGGTAATTCCCCGAACTTGATTTTTTTTTCTATAAAATTATTAGTTAAAAATGATTGAAATTTCAAATTTTTGGAGTCCGGCATGGATATAGGCCAGAAGGCTGAAAGATCCTGCATACCTCTTTTTAATACTTTTTAACAAATTTTTATTTAGAAATTATGAACCTCAAATTATAGAAAAAAAAGCAAGTCTAATCTTTTAAGCCGATATTTATCGAATCTAAACTTATATGATTGATTATGGAATGTGATTAATTGAAAAGCCACTTAGGTAAAAATCCTATTTTGTGAAATTTAATTTACTATCAGAAATTCTTAATTTAGGAAAAGAAAAATAAGCAAAAAAATAAAAACAAGTAAAACGTTCAACCAAAAACTATAAACAAAACTATTAAGATTTTAGTTATTTTTTATTAATTTTCATCATTTTTCTATTGCAAAAAATAACTATGATTAAACAACTTTTAAAGCCAGTTGTTTACAAATTCTAATTTTAAATTTTCTTTTTTTATTTTCAAAAAAATAATCGCATTTTTTTCAAATTAACTTGATCCAAAGGCCCAACAAAAAACAATTCTTTAACTATTTACATCCAAACCTGAAGTAGGTAACAAATCCGAGGTAAATTCTCAGCAAAACAAAAAAAAAGCTTAGTAAAAAGCATATATTTACGCTTGGAAGCTAAATCTGGATCGAGCAAAGCTTTCATCAATTTATCATCATACCATGCGCATTCAATAACGCATTCAGCGTTGAATTTTTCATTTTTTGAATCGACTTCAATAATTCTAACAAAAATAATCTTGCATTCGATTCGTATCGGTGCAGGCCGGGATTTTTTCTGTTTTTCCAGCGACATTTTCCCCTTTATTTAAACAACACTTAAACAAAAATAATAATCTTTTCTCTAATTTGTTTTAACAGCTAACGGTATTTATCTGAACTAATCCAAAATTAAATTATTTTCGTAATTTGATCTGTGAGCTAGTTTACTAAAATAAATTATTTTAAAACTCAAAAAGGAAAAGATAATTTTTTATTTTTGAATATATTTTAGTTTTACACACAGATTACGTAAAGCAAGAGAAAAATTCTTTAACTCTCTCAGAAACCTAAGTCTAGATAAATCGATAATTGATTATTAGCTCAATTCGAATCAGGTTTTTTCCATTTAAGAGCTAATTTGGCATAAAATACTTTTCCAAATCTACTTAAAAAAATTATGCCTGAATTTTAATTGAAAGCGCATCCAAACACTGGCCTTATTAATCATTATATATAACCCTGGCAAATGCTCCACGGGTACTATTTCAAATAATTAATTTTATTAAACAAAAACATGAACAAGCTTGTTTACATGTGTAAAATGATTAAAAAAGGAAATTTTTGAAGTATTCCCAAAATTTTTCAAAAACTAAACAATTGATATTTATAATTTTTTTTTAGAACTCATTTGATTTCATTGATATTACATATTCGAACTTTTAGACAATTAAATTATATAATTATAGATGATATTTGGGCTTTAGAGAAAAATTTGGATTAGAGCCGTGATTTGATTAGATCTTAAACTAAAAAAGTCCGAGTCAGACTTGTTTATGAGTCAGAAGTCTTAAGTCAAGTCAATTACTTAAATTTTTTTTTTTCAAAGTCAGAATAGAAAAATTTTAGTGAGGTAAAATTTTAACACAAGTTAAAAAAAAATGAGTTCCTAAAAAAAAAGTGAATTAACAAAATAACTAATTCATTTAATTAATTAACTCTTCTCATAACTTCATGCCAGTACAAATTTTGAGTCCATTATTCTTTATTTTGGAAATTAAAGACCACAAATTTTGACCAGAGAGAATTGATTTTGCAAAAAAATTCTTTTATTAAATAAACATATTTTATTCTGAATTTAGTTTAGTTCATATTGAAGTTAAACCTTTGAAAATCGGCTTTCAGACCATTTATTTTACCAGTTTCATGAACAAAATTGTCCTCTATCATTGAATAAATTTTTTCTGACTGATAGATTTTTCTATAGTTTTTTAAATGCTGCTTCAAGAGCAAATTATTCAATTTCTGTACCATACCACTCATTTTTTAGTATTTTTTCATGTAAGGCTTATTCAGAGAAATTTTCATTCTGTTAAAATAATTTGATTTTCAATCTCTGTTTGTATGTTTTTATTTAATAAATTAATAATTTAAGCCTTTAATACTTGAAGCATCAAGCATATTATTTTAATCCAAAATATTTTAAAAAAATTGAAAAACATGTGTATCTTTTGATAATTATAATAAAATTGATCGTAAAAAGAAAACATGTGAATGTAAGTTTTTTGTGAAACTTGGACATTGTAGTCATATTTTGGCTTTGGAAAAATTGTGGGAAAATGATGATTTGTAAATAGGCTTAAAAAAAGATAGACCAAAATAGCGAGTAAATGGTTAAGCCAAATTTAAACAGATTTGATAATAATTACTTCAAGACTTTGAAAATTTATTTATTTAATAAATTTTTTTAAATCAAAATATGTGTTAAAAAGTCATCAAAAATTATAATGATATTTTAATTTTCTGTTATAACATAATAAATATAAACATTTAAAAATATTTATCATGTAACTCTCAATTTTATTTTATTTTTATTATACTTCTAAAGTTCACGAAAATCAAGAAAAAAATTTTTTACACCCAGGGTTACAAAAATAGCAAACCATTTAAAAAATTGTTGTTGTACTTTAAGACTCAAAATCTCAAAGATAAATCTTAAATATACTAAAAAAGTATATATATTCTGAAAGAGCATAAAATTCTCTACATGTTAATGTAATTTAGAAGAAAAAAAAAAGGTGTGGCGGTTTTTGTTGGCTAAAAAAAGGAAAAAAATGTGTTTTTTCTGGTTTAAATCGTATCTCCTCTGAGGGATCAATTATGAGCCCACTTTTTTTTTTAAATCTAGATAAAATTCTGAACAAATCTATGGTTTTACTTTTTTACTTTATTGCTATATTTTTCTTAAAAAATCTCTTCAAATCATGTAATTTTTAACAAATTTGCATATTAATATTCTATTGACATTTTTTTTTCTAAATTTTATTAAAAACTTACCTAAGTATAAATAAAATATCGTGAAAAATGCCTAAAAAATCAAAATATAATCAATCTCGTGTTAGTAACCTAGGAGTTTTCGGCCAACAAAAAATTTATTGAAGAGAAAGAAGATGGAAATAGACGTTGAACCCGATAAAAATAATAATTACCATGATTCTTTTACTTCATCCGAATCTGAATCTGATGAATCGGAAAATGAAGACTTTTACCCAGTTGAAGAGATGGTGACCAACTCATTTATTTAATTTAAATAAAATTTTTTAATATTTAAAATTTAGATTTTATAAAAATAAAATTAGCTATTATTTTTGAAAGCAAAAAATCATTGATAAATTTATACCAAATTTTTGTCAAAGTAAATAAAGATCAAATTGATTTTATTATAAATTGATAGCTTGAATGTTGCATATTTCAGCATTGATCTTTTTATCACAAAGCTATTTATCAATCTTGAATTAAAAAAATTCAATTTCTCTACTGTTGGTTTTTGCCACCGGTTCAATCAGGTTGGCACTTTTCCTTAAATTGTAGCATCATTAAAGTTTTTTTGATTGAAACTATTAAAGACAAAATATTAAACCAAAATTTAATTTATTTGTAAAAAAAAATATTGTTATTCCAAATCATCTTGATTAACTAACTCAAATAATAAAAATAAAAAAAAAATTTTTTTTTATGAATATTTGATTTAGGCAATATTTATTGGACACAAATCACATGATTTCCTGCACAAGTTGGGATCGATCTCGCTTACTTTGTAACAAAGGCCAAGCGATCTCCACAAAATGCAATTTGATTGCGAGTCTTGACATGATGGCAAATTAGCACACAAGCTGCAACTAGACGGACACGCTATTGGAACCGGTACGTATCCAAAGTTGTACTGAAAACCACAATAGCCTAGCAATCGCCAAGTTGGACAAAGTAAAAAATTTGAATCTGGTGAATTGCACAAATTGTTTGTCAGGCGAATTTCACAATATTGACCGAATATATTTGCGGGACATTTGCAAAATTCATTTACTCGGCCGAAAAATGACAACTCGCTAAAACAAGTACCTCCATTCTGACATACATTGTTGTTTACACAGCCATTCGGGCCAAATTTTATGTTACAATATTGTCCAGTAAAGCCTGGCAAACATGTGCAAACTGGATCATTATTCGAATTTACTGTGCATGTAGCTCCATTTTTGCATGGACCAAAAAAGCATGGATTTACTTCCAGAAAATAGTAAATTTAGCGAAAAAATTAAAGCAAATTTTACCTCTTTCGCAATTAGGCCCACTTCTGTTCGGCGGGCATTCACACGTATACCTAAATAATAAATAATTGTATACACAAGTACCACCATTTTGACATGGACAATTTATTGGATTCTCGCAAAATGTTCCAGTGTAACCAGCTAATTTAAATAAAATTTTATTTTTATTTAATTAAGAAAATTTCATTCATTTTGTGTCGAATTGCAAATAAAATTTTTTTAACAATTTTTTTTTTTATTTTTATTTGCTGTGAAAAATTAAAGAGCATAAATTAATTAAGTAAATGTTTTGACTAGTGTTGGGTACCGTGTGTGGCGGCCACTAGACTGCCAAAATTTGATGTTGGCCGTTTTGATGGCCGCACGAAAACAATTTCTTTTTCTCTTTCTTAATTAGAACTAATACTAATTAAAACAATTATTTGAATGTGCTTGTTTTTTTCTTTACATTTAATTTGTATAAGTTATTGAATTCATAAATGTATTTAGCTTAAATTTGGCCAAGAAATTTTTTGATTTGGGTTGAATAGTTTTGAAAATTATTTTACAATTTTTTTTTGTGTAAAGTTAGTTTTTATTGTGCTAAATTATTTCATTGTTGGAAAAAGTTTTCTATTTTTGCGGACTAGGTAGACCCAGAAAAAAAAATGAAAAAATTTTTTTAAAATTTAATGCTCTTTAAAATGGTTAGACCAGAAATGTTTAACTATTTGTGCTTTCAATTATTTTCATAAAAACATGATTATTGATTATTACAAAATAATTTTATTTTCATGCTAAAACAAAAAAGTTTAACCTACGTTTAACGGAGAAGGGTTTTTTGGACCCTTCATAAATATTGCCTTTTTTTTGTTGTATAATAAACTAAAGACACGGCTAATTATGCTTTTAACTTCAAACTTTACTTAATCTCAATTAATTCCTATAATTAAAAATAAATTTTTGAAACATGTCACGAAGAAAAGCTGCTTTAGAAGCTGCTGAACTTCTTAACTTTTTAAGCAAGAGGTGTATTATGTCCAAATTTCCTTATCCCAGACATGTGGTCAAAACTTCATGGAGTCAGTATGATTGGAAAATTTATGTCAAGAGATAAGTTTTTTCTTGTTATGAAAAATATTCGATTTTACATTAAATCAACTCGTTCAGAACGAGTGGAAACTGACTGAAAAATTTTGCATGGCTAGCATAATATATATGGAGTAGGTTTATAGAAAATTCTCAAGCTTGCTTTAGACCGTTTAAAGGCATAATTTATTTAAGGGGTTTTTTGGACCCTTTCAGGAATTAACGTATAAAAAAAATCCGGTTTTTGAATGTTAAAAACATGACAAATAACTTCTCTAAAAGAGAAATTTACACCTTATCATTCGTATTTTCGGTCAAAAGTTGATGTTGGCCGTTTTGATGGCCGCACGAAAAAAAAAATTCCCTAAAACTAGGTATTGTGAGTTTCAAGAACAAAAAGAACAAAAATTCTCCCTTTATTGATAAATAAAAATTTACAAAAATAAAAAAATTTTAAAAAAATTCTGCATGAATCGTTGCATCTTTTTTACCTAAAAAAGAAACTTTATTTTCTTTTTTTTAGATTTACCAAATCAATAATCAATTTAAATCTAATTAATGCTTTATTTTTTGTCTTTTACTTACAGAAGAAAAATTATTTTAGGTAAAAAAGATGCAACAAATTTTGTTGCACCAAGTTGCAGTATTTTTTTTTTTTAATTTTTTTATTTTTTAAAATTTTTATTTATCAATAAAGGGAGAATTTTGTTCTTTTTGTTCTTGAAATTCACAATACCCTAAAACTAAACAATTTTTCTTAAACTCAATTTTTTTCTCTATTAAGTTGTCTTAGTTAAAATTTTTAAAGGTTTGATTACACACCCGGCTATCAAAACGGCTAACATCAACTTTTGACAGTCTAGTGGCCACCATACACGCTACCCAACACTAGTTTTAGGGCCCAATTGTTGGCCCTTTTTGTTAACTTAAAAGAGAAATAATCTAGTAATTTGCTGTATCAGTTCAGTGATTTTAATTACTTTTATTTTAAAATTTTTATTCATTTTTGATTTTTCAAAAATATAATAAAATGACCAATTCTCAACTTTTATAAGCCCATGCATTGGTGTTTAAAAGAGAGCGATGTGAATTTTAGAACAAAAAAATTAAAAATTAAATAACTTTATTTAATAAAGTACTTTGCAGACTTACAGAGTTTCAGCAAATACTACATTTTGTATATTTTGCAAAATGACTAGTAGAAAAAAAAAAGACAATTTCTTAATTCAAAAAGATTTAGACTTTATTTCAAACTGATTCTTACTTGTCTTTAGATTTAAATATTGATACATTGAGAATGCTTTGCACACCACTGATTAGACCTCATTTAGAATTGGCCATAATTTCATGGTATCCTTTTATTACAAAAGACATTTCTAAAATTGAATTGATCCAAATGAGATTTGGCATAAATGAACTATCAATTTTGAAAATGGTATAAATTTTTCTCGAAATCAGTCTTAGAACTTAAAAAGGCATAAAAAATGGAAACAGTCTTGTTAGTTTACTGTCAAAGCTTAACCAGATAGGGTAGTATTATTTGCCTAAGATTAAATTTGATTATTTATTTATTTTCAAATAGTCTATTTAAAGATTTAAATTTGTCTGTTTGTTGGAAAAAAAAAAAAAAAGAAAAGAGAAAATTTGATTAAAAATGATTGAATTTTATCAGAAAAAGGCTTGTTGAATATTTTTTTTTAAATTGAAATGTCAGGTAAAGTCAAACAAATTCAAAAATCCGCATAACTATTTAATTAGATTTTAAAATTAAAATATTTTTTTTTATAAAAAATAAGAAAACTAGCAGCTAATTTCCAAATTTTTAAAATTCTACGTTTTAATTTTACTAGAACCTTTAATTTACATTCATTGCATAATTGATCGTAAAATTTTAAAAAGAAAAAATGTATTATTGTAATTTAAACACAATTATAAAAAAATTATACTCTTGCAAAAAAAAATTTTTTTTATTAGTTTTTAAAATTTAAATATTAAGCTATTGAATCAAATCTTAATTAAAAAATAAATTTGCTCGAAAAATTTTTTAAATAAAAATATTAGATTTGGTAGCACTAAATATGAAGATTAAGATAAATTTTCAGTATGTGTCTGACTTAATTGTTTTGTTTAACCATGCTTGTTTTGCTTTTAAGTGTGTGTGAATTAATGCTTAATACATACCTTGACATTGGCATCGAATAATCAGAGAAGATTCCACAGAACATACGCCGTTGTTGTTACAAGGATTAGGCACACATGGATTTTGACAATCTTGTGAAAAAATTTATTCGAAATTTTACTTATTAATTTCAGGTCTTCTTACTTCCAAGTCCAATGTAAACAACAAATAAAATTGAGTACAAATAGGCTGACATTTTTAACTGAACTAGACTCTGGTAATGTGAATAATTGACAGAATGTGTAAAATGAAATATCAAATAATAATTCTTTATGAAGTTTTTTTTCTAAAGTGATTGAAGCCTCTTTGGGTTAAAATAAAAAATCTTTTTTTTTTTTTTTTTTTCTAAATTCATGAAAATAAACATTCGAAAATTTCTCTTTTTTTTTGTAAAACTGAAATCCTGTAACAAATTTAATTTACCTTATTTCTATCCAAAAAAATAAAAATGTTCTTACACTAGAGCTTGTTTTTATCCAAGTATTGTTTATATTTTGAAACATTTTTTTTTTTCAGAAAACAACTCTTTTTAATTTACCTTTTTTTTCATTTTTGTTTAAATAAAACAACCGAATTTGTCGTACACATGGATAGAAAATGTTTTAAATTAAGAAAGTAGTCAAATAAAAACTTGAACTAATCTAAGAAATAATGAAATGGTTTTTTGTTTTTGTCGAGACGTCAAATTCTGAGAAATAAAGAAAATTATTAATTCGATGGTGATTTAATTTAAAACGCAATCGGTCGCTCAACAACATGACGTTTGAAATTTAATTAATTTTATTAAATCTCTATTTTTTTTTTGCTTAGCTCAATCAGGAAACAAATGAGTGTGACATAATTTTGGAAAATTTTTAAATCCAAATAAACCAATATTAGAAATAATTTTGAAATAAAATTTTTAGTTTTCCTCATGTTATGTAATTTTAAATAAAGTGAATTTTTATTCTAATTGAGTTCTTAATTATTTTAGGTAAAGTAATTTAATGAGAATAGAACATTTATTAAAAATTCAATATTAGTAAATTTATTTTTTTTTTAAGAATGAATTAGTTAAATTAAACTTTTACATAATTAATGTTATATAATTAAATAAAAATCAAAATAATCGTTTTTTAAATAGTATTTTTTCGGTATTAGAAATTTAAAGTCAGCAAATTTTTGTTTTTTTTTTGTAAAAAATATATTTTCCTACTATTTTTTTTTATTAACTGAACTAAATTTTTTTGATTTTATTAACATAGAAAATTCATAATAATTTGTCACCTTGGTCTTGTAGCATCTAAAGTTTTTTTTATTCCTTTTGGTCAAAACAAAGCCGCCATCATCTCAATTCTAATTTCATTTAATTGTCTATTAAAATAATTAATTGTTGGAATCATGTTTATAGCGGTATATGTAAGAGATAAGCGTTCGAGGAAATTTTTTGGAAAAAATTAAGAAATGAAAAAAGAATAAAGATATTATTCAATTCTAAATTGTTAAAAACATAACTGGAATTTTGATTATCATGATGGCATTTCAAGTACAACTTTAACACTAGAAAGTCGCAGGAGTTTTTTAGACCCCTTTATGAAAAATTTAAACTTGAATATTATGTCAAAGATATAAAGTTTTAAGAAATTAGTACTCAAAGAAACTAAAAATAAAATTGTGAAAATTCTAAAATTTTTTTAATTTTTAAATAAATTTTATTTATTATTCTTGAAATTTTAATTTGAAATTTTTGCAATAAATCAGCCTGTATTTTTAGTGTTAAAATTCAGTGTTTAAATAAAACTTTTTTTAATAGAAAACTTCTTAATAAAGGGGATCATGAATTTAATAAAAGCTAAAATTTTATTTATTTATTCAATGAACGCCTTGTAGGCGATGAAAAAAAAAGAAAATTAAAATAACAATGAAATGAAATACAGACCAAATTTACTTTTTTACTTGAGTAACAAATTAACCACGAAAAGATTTAGAGTTAAAACAATTTAACTGAAAGATAATAAGCAATACAGTAAAACATAAACTCAAGTATTAAGAAAACTAAAATTGTCGATATTAATAAATCAAAAAAATGTTTTGTCTAAAATTTATATTTTTTAATTAAAGAAAAAAATAGACCTGGTCTCTATAAATTTATGGCAAATTGAAGTTTATGATCAAATCATTTTAATTTGATCATAAACTGCCTTTTTTCGATGATAAACGAATTGATATTTCCTGAAGATCTATGGGAAAATGGTTGAGTTCAAGTCTCTCGTAAAATATTCCTTTGACTGTGCGAATTTTTTGTATCCAGACTGTCAAATTGCTTGCGATCAAATTCAAATTCATCTATGTTGGTCAACAGATTTTTTAAATTTTCATCTGTTTTTTCAATGTTTGATGTGTCAGTTGAGCCATTTTTTTCTTGAATTATAAAATTTTAACAGATTTATCTCAAAATTTTTCACTATAAAAAGGATTTAAGTTATTTTAGAATTTAAATTTTTTTACAAAAACACATTTTCAAAGTTAACATTCAATGTTAAACTTAGCATTTTATAACTGCACATTTCTGCATGCAGAATTATGTACAAAACTCAGATATGGTTTAACATAGTTTTCTAGACATGAAAATATGACTCTGCATTAAATTTTATCATTTCAATTACTCTTAAAAAATTTTTAAAAGATAAATCTTGAGCATCAGCATAAAAATATTTTGATCAGAAACTTCAATTTCCCAAATTTATTTGATCAACACAGATAAGTTCGTACAAAGAATTTAAATATCTTCAAAGTTGGACTAAATAACTAGTTATTATGGAACAGAAATTGATCAAGTGCGTCACATCTTCTTCTATCTTCTTCTCCCAGTGAAGCAAAAGGCGTCCACACGTCCCCTCCATTCTATTCTATCCTTAGCGACAATTTCTGCTTGTCCCCATGTGAGTTTCATCTCTCTCAGATCTCTTTCAACTGTTCCCCTTCAAGTCAACTTTGGTTTTCCAGCATTTCTCTTTTCTTGAGGTGTCCAAAATAGTGCAACTATAGGAATTCTGTTTGTTGACATTCTAAGAACATGACCAAGCCACTTAAGTCGTCTTCTGGGTATAATATTTCGGATTGGCTCGGCCCTTGATCTGTTATACAGCTCCTCATTTGTAATAACTTTCGGCTAGAAGATTCTTAAAATTTATCGTAGGCAATTGTTATGGAATACTTCGATCTTTTGAAGATCATTGTCAGTCATTCTCCAGCATTCAGATCCATACAACAAGAAAGATTTGACCAGTTTACTATAAAAATAAACATAAGCCTTAATTTGAATTTGAAGAAAGCAGTTCTGGCCTTCATTAATCTGTTTCGAATGTCTTCTTCGGAGCCACCATTTTTGCTAATCACGCTTCCTAGGTTTGTAAAGCTGTCGACGCATTTAAGATTTTCGTCTCCAACAGAAATTGGTGCATTGAGTTTTTTGTTTATGCACATAGCTTCTGTTTTTCGGGTGTTTATCTCTAGGCCAACATATCCAGTGATGCGTTTCAGCTTCTCGGTCTTTTCCCTCATATGGCTCTCCATCTGTGATATTAGGGCAATATCATCCGCAAAATCAAGATCTTCGATATTTTCCATCCTACCCAGAGGCGTTCCCCAGTAAATGCCAGTTCGCTGTCCTTCAGTACTTCTCCTCATTGCAAAGTCGATGAGGGTCAAGAAAAGTAATGGAGAGAGAATGCATCCCTGACGAACCCCTGTCTTAATTTCGAAGTATTCTGAGGTACCCTCCTGCAGGATCACGTTGCACTCAAAATTATCATAAAAAAGCTTTATAATATTTACGATTTTCTGAGGGATGCCGTACGATCTAAGCACGGCCCACAGGTTTTCTCTGTGAACACTATCAAATACCTTCCTAAAATCGATGAAGTTGACAATAAGAGGTGCGTTCCATTCAATACACTGTCCCACGATGTTACGCAGTGCGAATATCTGATCAATGCATCATTTTCCTCTTAAGTGCTTCTCACAATTAAAAAATATTTTTCTATTTTTTATCATGTTTTACTACTAGTCATACCAAGTTTTTTTTTTCTAAATAAAAGCTAAAATTTTCTGTTAGGTTTAACAAATAAAATCTGAAGCAAAATAAAATATCTCCTTTGAATCCTTTAAATTCAATGTTAACATGTTTTAATTTTCAGACTACTGTTTATATGGCATTTACCTGGCATCAAAAAATTTTCAAAAATATTTTTTGCCATCAGATGACAATGATAATCGTTTTTTATTAGAAAATTGGCAATAGAACACAACATAAGCAATAAAAAATCTCCACTTTTTTAAAATCAAATTAATTGTTGTGTTCATTTTTAATAAATATTTTTTTCTTTTTAAATAAACTTCTATTTTTTATATTTTTAAAAATTTTTCATTTTTTTCCCATTCATTTATAATTGAAAAGCCTCTATATACACTTTTTTTTGGAACGGTGCGATTCGTCATAACGAGCTTCGACTGTGTTTAAAAAAAATAAAATATTTAATTTTTTTCAATTACATTATTATTTAAAAAATATAAAAAAAAAAACTATTCATGTTAAATAATTCAAATTTTGAAACAAACCCTTAAAAAAATTAAGTTTATTGTTATTGAAAATCGAAATTTTGGATGTCCAAATCGAATGGCATATTGCTATTGTTACCTTTTTTTAGCTAAAAATTAATTGATTGAAAAAAAAAACAAAAAAAATTTATTACTTTTGTTCTAATAGTCAAAAATTGTAACTTGCTCTGCAGATGAAACAAAGTTAAACACTTTTTATATCACACACTGCGGAAGTCTGCAAATTTGTGTGAATGCTGCTATTTAAAAGTATTGAAAATAAAACGCTATTGTTTCATCTGCACGACAAGTTTTTGGTCATTAGAACAAAAGTTATAATTTTTCTTTTTTTATATTGGATGTTCTGTACGAAATTTCACAATGCCAAAAAGGCATTATTGAAAAGAAAATTTTTTAAAAAATTTTTAAGCTTTTTTAGGTTATTTATTTGATTAAAAAAATTAATTTATTTAGCCAAAAACTCCCTTTTTTTAGCAGTATTCATATATGGTCTCAATTTCCATTCGGAATCAGCAGTTTCCGCACTATCAATTGTTGCTAATTTTATTTCATAAAGCTTCATTTCAAATCTAGGGCCTACTTCGTTTAGCTCAATTTCATTTTTGTTCTCAGCTGATTTTTTCCAAGTATGGTGTCTAAACGAAATGTAATCCTGATTATTTGAAAAAGTGATGACTCTTTTTGAGTCCTCTTTGGGTACTGGGAACAAATATTTAAGTATATCCATGCACCGTTTGCCCAATTGAGATGTGAAATTGTTAAAGATCAAATGAGGATAAGCTTCGGACATTGTGCCACAATTTTCAATGTCGTGTCTCATGATTACATTGTACAATGTAAAATAGGCAGTTGGTCCGTATGGTAAGTGACATATTTGCAAAGAATCAGGCTGACCTCTTGTTTCGTGTACAATGACCAAATCAGTACATTCATTGGCTCTGCATGCTTCAATTAATTGTTTTGTTTGGTAGTTACCACGGTTGATGCGCTGCGAATTTGGAAATAAAAGCTTAAGCTCTTTAGCAAATTGTTTTAGTCTCGAACTCGGAGTGTGAGAAGTGGTGATGATGATTTTTGGATCGGATACGCCTGCCCACTTGTATTCGTCGTCGTAATGGGACAGTATGCCTTCAGCCCCAGGGTCTTTCCAATCAATGTTTTTTTGAATATTCAAGGCATCTTGGCGTAAATCGGTCGGAATAAGACGGTTTTCTTCCAATGCATGCTTAAGCCTTTCTCTCTTATCCTCAATAGCTTTCTGGCGTTGTTCAATTGTTTTCTTATAGATAAATTCTCTGCGTTCTCTTGCAGCGCGACGAATCATTTTTTATTTTTCAAATAAATTTTTTATTTATTTCTTAAAAAAAAATTTTATTATTAAAATAAATATTTTGAAAAATGTGCGATTCTAATGAACAAAAATTATTTGCTTTCTTTTTTTAATGCTTCTAAATTTGTCTTATTTTTTTTCAAAACTTTTTAAAAAGCAAGCTAAAAAAAAATTTGAAGAGAAAAATTTAAGTTATTTTTTATTAATTAAGAAAATTTAGGCATTTTTTGAATCATTCATTTCTTCATTTGTTAAAATAAACTCAAGTTTAATTTTTAATTTTTTATTAAAGAAAACATATTCCCTCTCAAAAAGTATATAACTGTGGGAAATATGGCACAAATCCTTTAAAAAAAAAATAAGCAACAATCAAAAAATTTTTGATTGAAATAAAATTAGTAAAAAATGTCACTAAAAATATAAAAATGACTATAAATTTTAATCAAACCTGAAAATTTGGTTTATTATTTAAAAAAGTTCATGGATAGACAATGAGATTTAAAAGAAGTTAAATATCTATTTTCCTTTCTGTTCTTTTTGGTGTATTTTATTTAATTTTTGTCTTATTTTTTGCCGTTTTGTACTTCTAGCTTTTTGTGGTTAACTTTTAATTAATTAAAATCTTAAATTTAATTTCCATAAAGAACTAAAACTGATTTTGCGGCGGCTGCAGTAAGTGCCAGGTATGTATTTTTCTCAAACAGAGTAGTTCCGCATTGGAATAAGTTGCCAGAAAATGTGGTGAAATCTAAGTCAATCGCTAATTTTAAAATTGATTTAGATAAGTTCAATGGAATCGGCTGCTACAGCTCTGCACGGTCAATTGGCGGTGATGGGCCCAGACAATCTATTTGTTAGGTGTCCCAGCAAGAACTACTACTACTAATAATAATAAAAATTAAATACATAAAAAAATAAAAAAAGTATTAAATTATGGGTCAGGTGTTTCTATTACATAAAAAATAGCACTAACATGCTATATTTTAGTTTACTACCTTTGAAATTTTTTTTTTTGTTGTGAAGACTAAATTTTATGGTAAATATTAAATTTAAAATAATGCATTAATTTAAAAAGGATTTAAAAATTTAATTTGGATACAGGAGAAGCAAAAAGAAGACCTGGAAGACCAAAAAAAATTAATTGACAGACAAATTTTGTTTATTAATAAAATTTCTTTTTATTTAATTTTATTTATGATAAATTTAATATTTTTTTGCGTAACAACTAATTTTTATAGATAATACTAATAAAATTTCTTTAAAAAATTTTAGATGTTTCGATCAGGAAATATTTAAAGGTTGTGAAAGCGAAATTTTTAGATTAGAGCAGAGTTGTTTAGTTCCAAGTCTCACGTCAAGTCCAAGTCCGGACTTTTATTTTAATGACTTGGACTTTTTTTGGGGACTTTTAAACAACTTTGAATTAGAGGAAGTTTTTTCTCTTAAATTATTAAATTATTAACTTAATTTAATTTAAAAATAAAAGGTAAAAAAAACATATGCTTTATTAAACGCATCCTTTTTCATATAATATTTTATTTTGGACCAGAATTTATTCGTTGTTTTTAATTAAAATTCAGATTTAAATTGACTTATAAAAATTGTATATGTTTTAAAAACATTTTAATTGAGATTTTAAAGATAAACATTACTTTTTTTTTTGGTAAATCAAATCAATAATTAATTAAATCATATTGATGTAAATTTTTTGTCTTTTATCTACTTCAAAAAGTTTTTTTAAGTAAATTAGTTGCAACAAAAAATGAGGCATTTTTTTTAAGTTTTTTTTTTTAAACTTTAAATTTATTTTAAAAAAAAAGAAAAAATATAATTTTTATTAGTTTAATTTGTTTTTTATTAAAATATTTAATTTGAACTATTTCAAAGAAAAAAATAGCATGGATTTATTTAAGCCGCGTTTTATAAAGAATTTTAATTAAAAAAACAAAAGAAAAATGAAAATGTAGAAAATGCTATTTTATGATTTTATAATTGATGCTTAAAATATAAATTTTTATGCAATTTTTGCAACAAAACAAGAAGACAAATTTTGTGTCACTACCAATATCTTGCTAAAATAATGTCTTGTATTGCAGGCTACAAATTATTACCAATCATCATATTAATTATAATAAAATATTCCTAAGCATTAGAAATAAAGCGTATACTAGGACATGCTGGAGTGGGGCCGTACAGACACGGGATTTATAATAGATCCTAAAATGCTCCAATATTATTCGACATAAACCGACAATAGCATAGAAATAGAAAACTTTATAGAAATAATTTTATTAATTAAGAGAAAAAATTTTTTTAAAAATTAAAAAAAAATTTGATAATGTTCATCAAATAGGCCTGACTAGTTGCACGATGAACACTTCAACCGATCTATCTAAACCGTTGTATTTGTCTCGTTCGCGCAACACCGACGAACACTCGAATCACTTGTCGTCGTCGTCCCAGGCGTCCACATCATCGCCACACCTATCGACAAATATATCCATTGAGCACATAGAACACATGGCGCCCAAAGATCCACGTCTATTTTGCTCAGATATGAAAAAAAAGCGCAATTATCGCACCGAACCTCTCGATTTGCCCGTGCCCAGCTTCAAAGTCGACAAATACTGGGTCGGTCCGGTGCCTGCAAAAGAGGTAACATTCGCCAACCTAAACGACAACATAGATCAGAAATTTTTGCACGAAATGTGCACCAAATTCGGCGAAATAGCCGAATGTCGCATATACTATCATCCAAAATCACGCAAGCATCTCGGACTTGCCAAGTGCATATTCTCGAGCGAAAAATCGGCAAGAGAATGCTGCGAATCGCTCAATAATACGACTAAAATGGGCAACCAAATGAGCGTGTTCTTGGACACAATGGGCATAGAGCGCGCCAAAATGGTCGAACAGTTGTGCGCGCCACCGCAAATACCACAGGCCATGCCCTCACCGCCAGCGCCTCGCACCGGCACTCTCGAGTCCCGAATCGCTTCTATTTTTAACATAAATTTTCAATCTACGACATTGCCGGTCTCGCCGGTTACATCGGTGAATGCGTCTTCTTCAGTTCAGCCGCCTCCACCGATTGCTCCGCCGCCACCTCCTCCGCCACAGCCACCGCCACCTCTCGACAAGCTCGCCGTCAAAGAAAAGTCCTTAACTGGCATTGTCCAAGAACTGAAACAAGTTATTCGAACCGATCTGTGTCGAAAGTACTTTGAGCATACTGCATTTCAGCTTGTCGACGATTGGTTTACAAATGTAAAGCCAATGAAGCCGTACGTGCCTCCACGGCCCAATACGCCGCCGTCTCCCCGTCCGCGTACACCATCCGACCGCAATAACAACCCGGTATACAAACGATACGAGAGACGTCGACGTTCTCGTTCTCACAGTCGACATCGGCGAAGGCGCAGCCATTCCAGATCGCCGCTATACGAAAGGCGTCGATCTCGCGATCGCTACTATCGATCAAGACACCGTCGGCGACGATCGCGCACTCCATCTCGTCGTCGTCATTATTCTCGAGACCGATCAAGCTCTTGGGATTCGCCGGCTCCTACCAAACGATTCAAAAGCACTCCCAATGTACAAAGTGTAAATAAAAAATTAGACGAAACTATTCTCAATGAGATCAGTGAAGCTAACAACGAAAAAGTTAAAAAAAATCACATACATAATTTAAAAATAGATACCTACAGTGAATACGAAATGCCAGCTGCTTTTTCTCCTTATAAGCAAAATAAAAGTAATCGTTACAAAAATGAAAGCCACGATGAATCCGAAGATTTTTCGATTATTCCAAAAATAAGACAAAATAAATGTCATCGTAACAAAATTGAAAGCAATGATGAATCGGATGATTTGCCAATTGATTCCAGTAGCAGACAAAATAAATGTCATCGTAACAAAATTGACACCCGTGAGGAGTCCAATGATTTATCGGCTGTTTCCAACGTGAGACAAAATAAATGTCATAACAAAAAAATTGATAGTCACGATGAATCCGATGAATTACCAATTGTTTCCAATATCGGACAAAATAAGTGTCACTATAAAAATATTGATACCAATGAAGTATTTGATGACTTACCGTCTGTTACCAATATCAGACAAAATAAATGTCATCCTTCTAAAATGGACACTATAGCTGAATATAAAGATATAGCAATTATATCAAATGTAAGACAAACTGATATAAAAACTGGAATAGTCAGTGATACCTGTAAACCTTCGTCAAAAAGTGATCTTGATGCTGAAACAATTACTATATCTGATATATCATCTAAATTTTCTTTGAATACAGTCTCTTCAATGAAAAAAAAAGAAGTAAATTTAGATACCGAGGATGTAAAGAAAAGTCTGGTCGAAACGAACATAGTGGCTGATAAAAATGATTTATCAACAAATAGAAATTCTAGTACAATAATTGAATGTGATTTGGAGAGAAAATCTGAAGATTGTATCAAAGCTGATTGCGATTTAGAATTTAACAGTGGTGTTGTGTCAAATTTTGATAGTGATGAAAAAGCAAATGAGCCCGAGCATTCTATTGTTGAATCAACAGATCAAAATGAAGAAAACATATCCACTATTGATTCAATAATCGATTTGGTTATAAAACAAACACAAGATAAAAAAGAAATGCTTGGCTTGATTGAAAAAGAAGAGATAAAGTTCGAAGAGTGTCGGCCAGATGATGAAATTAAATTGACCAAAAAACGTGCGAAAAAAATTTCAAAAAAAAAACTTTATGCAGAAAAAAATGCTTGTGACCATGTGGTGAAAAAATCTTCGCCATTGCTCATATCAACTTTGCTTGAAAGACAAGATAATTTAAAAAAGCAACAATATTTATTAATGAAACAAAAAGATGAATCACAAGGAGTGCGCATAGTTGATGCAAAGCTACAGAGTCAAATATGGGAAGAGCACTTTTATACGCCCAACATGCCTTGGCTTAAAGAAGAAAAACCCAAGAGCTTGTCACGCGAGTTAGTCAATTTGCTGCCACCGCCGGTAAGGCCGGACAAAAAAAGGTCCGCTGGAGACAAAGTGGGTCGTGTGTTCACCAAGAGAACACGGACTGCCGAAGACGAAATAATGAGAAGTTTTTTGACACTGGGCCTGGATGCCGAAGATGTCATGTACTTGAAACGGGTGTATGACGAAATGATCGACCAGGAGAACTCGACCGATACCAGCACCGATCACGGCGATTGGTGCCATCTAATCAAAAAGCTCAAGTGCTCTGAACGCGTTTATGCCTATCGAGATAATGAAGTAATCGAATGTGCTAGGAGTCGGCCTTATAGAAAGATGACTCGCGAAGAAAAGCTCAAGTTCAGGGGGCCGTTTAAGCTAAGCTATTTGAGCTTGTCCGCACAGAACAGCCTCGGCTCGACCGTTGCGCATAATTCGTCCAGTGGATCGAACATCGATGCTCTCGGTCAGGAGGTATCGTCTATGTCGTCGGCGCGCGAGGCTCGCTCCTTACAACGCAAACTTATGGCCTGCACTGAAATACACGATTTTTTCAGATTTAGCCAACTTAAACTTAGGAAAAAGTCGCTTAAATTCTGCAAGTCGGATATACACGATTGGGGTTTATTCGCCATGGAGACTATTGCACCCGAGGAGTTTGTTATCGAGTATGTGGGCGAGACTATACGACAATCAGTGGCCGATCATAGGGAAAAATGCTACAATGCTCAAGGCATTGGAAGTAGTTATATGTTTCGCATTGATCAAGACACTATTGTTGACGCTACTAAATGCGGCAATTTGTCCCGGTTTATCAACCACTCTTGTGATGTAAGTGATAAAAAAATTTTTTTTTTTTCTCTCAAAAAAAAAAAAAACGCTTTCAAACTTTTGTGATTTTTTTTTCTGCACTGATCACGTGTTTGCTAAAGTAAACCTGAAAAAATTATTATAGCTTTGTTAAGTTAAGTTAAGTTATTCTAAATTTATTTTTTCGTTTTGTGTAATATTCAAAAATTTTATTTTTTTAAATTGATTTTGAAAACCACTCAAAAATAGAATAATTTTTTTGTTTAAATTATTTCAGTTAGCATTTAGGTTTGAAGTTAAAAAAAAAAATAAAGAGTTTATCTTAGATGTAATTAAAAATTATATTGGTAAAAAAAAAATTTTACCTTAATTTTATTGAGATTATAAAAAAATCAGCTTTTAATTTAAGTGGGGCTTTCCCGTCACTAATTATCAACCTCGGAATATGCACAAATTTTTTTTTGATAGTAGATGCTAACAATCACACAACATAAAAATTTAAAAAAATAACACTAGGTTAACTTTAATAAATTTTGGAAAATAAAAAAGATATTTTGAAAAAAGAAAACCCCTCGCTATATAGTCAAAAAATTTGTCTCTTTCTGAATGGGTTGTTATTTTTACAGCAAGGCGTTCAAAGTTTGAAATAATTTGATGAGTGTGCAAGCTTATTCTTGATAAAACACCCTAGTGTTTTAATTTTTTTAAACTTAAGCATTTAAAGTCCAACACTTGCTTCGCTTCCATAATGACCACCTGGGACGGAATGAATTTTATTTGGCCTTGATTCAAATTAAAAAAAAAAAAAAGCCCGGACTTGGACTTGACTTGAGACTTATGACTTTTAAACAACTTTATATTTAAACCGAAAACGAGGGGTATCCAAGAAAAATCGATTTAATTTTAAATTAAAATTTGATACTGAGATAACTTTCGCTCAGAAAAAAACTCAAAATAAAGTAAAAAGATTAGTTGAAAGACTTTTAAAAAAAATTTCAACAAGTGCTTTATGTTTATCTATTTTTTTTAGTTTTTAACTCCATTGCAAAGTTAATATTTTATTACAAATTCGAAACCTAAGCTCTATTAGCCCCATCATTATTGACTTACTGAAAAATTTTAATGCAGAATCATTTATTGTAAAGATTTTTAGTGAAGATTAAATTTTGAACTTAATTTTAATATATTCGATGCCTAATACTTGGGTATTGTGAATTTGAATAACAAAAAGAACAAAAATTTTTCACTTTTTGATAAATCAAAATTTATTAAAATAAAATAATTTTAAAAAAATACTGCAACTTAGTGCAACAAACTTTGTCGCATCTTTTTGGCCTAAAATAAAAAATTTATTTTCTTTTTTTAAGTAAACAAAATCAATAATCAATTTAAATCTTATTGATGTTTTATTTTTTGTCTTCTATTTATATCAGAAAAATTATTTTAGGTAAAAAAGATGCAACAAAGTTTGTTGCACTAAGTTGAAGTATTTTTTTAAAATTATTTTATTTTAATAAATTTTGATTTATCAAAAAGTGAAAGTTTTTTGTTAATTTTGTTCTAGAAATTCACAATACCTAATACTTGTTAATGGTTAAATATTGCTAATAAAAAAAAATACGTACAAGCAGTGTATTTTTCAGCTCTCATAAGTCAGTCAATTAATTTTAGTTTTGACTTGAAAAAATGTTTCATCTTTTAGCCATCACACTAAGAATCTAAAATAAAAGAATAATTAAAAAAGTAGCTCACCTTATCAAATTTTGTATTAATTAAATGTTTTTGAATAAATTTTTTAAATTAAATCTGTGCCTAAAAATCAAGAGGATTTGATGAACTTTATTAATAAATCTGCTTCATTGTTATTAAAGGTAAAATTGAAAAAAAAAACTGCCTTCTAAAAACTAAAAGCCATAAAATATCGTTATTAAAAATAAATAAAATTTTTTTAAAAATTTGTTTATTTTAAGTTAAGACTTACTTGTAACTATGTTGTAAGTAAATTAAAAGTTCGCATAATTTTTAATTTAAATTTTGAATGTTGAAAAATTTCAATAATTGTAATATTTGAAAAAACAACATTAGTGATGGGTACCGTGGGTGACGGCCACTAGATCGCCAAAAAATGGTGTTGGCCGTTTTGGTGGCCGGGTGTGGAAACAAACATTTTAAAAATTTTCAATATAAAAATTTTTTAGACAAAAGAATTGAGTATAAGAAAAATCATTTATTTTATGAGAAAAAAAAATTTTTCCCTCGTGGCCATCAAAACGGACGGACTTTTGACGGTCGTCACACACGGTACCCAACACTAAACCACATCACTGTTTGATTTTTGAATCAATGACGCATAGTCTGACTAGAAACAGTTTAAATCTTTTTCAAATAAAAAATAAACAAATAAATAATCATTCTTGATTGAGGAAAAAATTAATCAGTATACATTTTTAATTAGACAGAAATATGATTAAATTTTATCTGAAAAAATAATTAGTAATTAAAATATAAAATTTTTATTTAGGCATAAATTGAGATTGAGCAAGAAAAAACTGACGCGTAATTTTGAAATAAAAATGTATTTATTTCTATTAAAATGTTCTCTTTTAGTTTAAAGAAAAGAAAAAAAAAATAAAATTTGTTTTTTCTTTAAAGTTATTTCTAAATTTAATTTTTGTTTTGAATTTTAAAATAATTTATTTTTAAGCCCAACTGCTATGCAAAGATAATAACAATTGAAGGTCATAAGAAGATAGTTATTTATTCAAGAAGAGAAATAAAGCGAAATGAAGAGATAACTTATGACTACAAATTTCCACTGGAGGACACAAAAATACCGTGTCGATGCGGCACGGCTAACTGCAAAGGCACACTCAACTAATGCCCAATATGTGTTATACAGTTTTCATTTTATTTGTAATTATAGCCTCATATTTGATATAAATAAATACCGAACTAGTTTCAATGGTCTTTAATCAGAGCTTGTTATTTATTTGTTTAGTTTTGCTTAAATTCAACTGATTATTATTAAAATTATTTCGTCTATTTTATTGTTACGTTTATCTTTTTCTTTTCTTTTTTTTTTTTTGTTCAATTAGATACAATCTCCAGTTAGTGCTAGTGTCCGACAAATTGCCGAAATTAGTTACGATTGATCGACTTTCGAACTAGATGTATTATTGCTTCCTTTTTATTTAAAAGTGTGTATGAGTTTTTTGTCTATAATTTTGTTTTTTTTTTATTATTATTAAAGAGGCACATTTATAAATATTAAAGCACAGTATTCGAAAAATTAAAACAAAATAAATTATATAAAAAATTCGACTCTATTTTTACATGTTGCGTCCAAAGACCTTGACTTATCGTGACATGCTATTTGTCCGTAAACCGGTACATGCTCAATTATTTTTTTATTTTTTTTTGTTCATCACCTTAATAAACAATAAAATATTCACACAAATATTCTTTTTCTGTATTTGAAATTTATGTTTAAATCGGACGTAACTAAAAATATTTCAAAAACAGTTTAAAATGAAAAAAATTTATCTAAATTAATAGAAAAATTAATCAACCCAAGCTCTAATTCAAACATTGAACACATTTTTTAAAATTAAGAAAAAATTATTTTAATTGTTTTTCAAATTATTGTATTTTTTTAAAGTAAATTGTTTAAATTTAAGTCTTCTATTTAATAAACTTTTTGAAATTATTTTGTTTTTATATAGAACTATTTTAATTAACTGTTACTTGAAGCTGATATTGGAAGCAAGACCAATTCAACATGCCAACGTGGTCTGTTTAGAAACTGAGTTAAGTATATTTCATACTCAAGTTTTGTGTCATTGCGGCTATAATGCGTAATATCTAATCTCATTTCCAGCGCCGTTGACCAGTCAATTATTTTAAAACATTAATCAAATTCGACATTTGAGGCACTCAGTTTTAAAAGACAAGCTAAAATAATTTCAATAAAATTTTTTCTTTCTTTTAAATTGTTTACATGTTGTTGTGAATTTGATACAAAATCCTTAAATAAAAATTATCAAAAGTATCAACAGATACACAGTTTGTATTACTTATTGATTACCATTATTTGTTTCATGCAGCATCTTATTCATATCAATTAAAACAAGGATTGGGATTAAGATTTTTTTAAATATTAAGATAAAAGCTAAAAAAAAATTCATATTAAAAAATATCAACTGATAAATTTTGCTCAACTATTTTTTTATCTTTTGAAAAAAATTTATTTCAACTTAAAATTCTGTTTTTGTTTTTATGCACATAAATTCTCAAACATAAATTTACAGAATTTCTTAAAAAGCTTAATATTAAACACAATTAAAACAAAAATAAAATCTTTGCTTGATATGCCATTTTATTTTATTTGCCAATGCATGGTCTAAAATAGTTCAATTTAGCTATCAAAAACCGGAAAGATCTTTTCGACCCTTTGGGTTATTTTTTTTGTTAGATTTTATTCAATTAAAATAAGAAAATTTTTCAATAAAAATTAAATTATTTTTTTGGTTTTGATTTTATAATTTTGATAAAAAAAATTAAAATTTATTTAACTAAAAATAAAAAAAAGAAAATTTGAGCATAAAGAGCTGAAAAAGGATGGATGTGGTGCCACTTCTTGTTTTATTTATTTAGATAAACTTATAAAATAGCTATATAGACATCTTTTATAAACAGTTGACATAATTTCCTATAAAGAGACACAACACTAACTCGCACTTGTCAAAATTTGTTTTCTCGATTAAAGGAGAGCGAGAAATGCTTCTTTTGCATGACAACGCTAGGCCACATATTGCAAAAATGACTCCTAACACGATATCTAGGCTGGGAAGTTTTATCTCACCCAGCTTATTCACTAGACACTCTTTCAAATTGTTCCAATTGTTCCAATCAATGCAGCACTTCCTCAGTGAAAAAAGTTACTCAGACTTGGAAGAAATCAAAAAAGACATCATCTCAAAACCAGTCAGAATCTACGAGCGAGGAATCAAGATGCTATAATATACTGAAAATTTAGAAAGCATATATACTGAAAATAGTGTTTTAAAATTAATAAATAGTGTCAAATATAATTAAAACATATTCATCTTATATTTATCCGCAACAAATTGAATAAAATGATACTTGAAAATAAAATCAAAAAATTATTGATTAGGATAAAACCAGTTTTCAAAGCAATAACCGAAATTTTGATTCTCATTTATCTTTTGGTCTTTAAATATTATAATTACTTTTTACCTTTTAAAAGTCACGATGTTACAAGATCTCTGTAACTGATATCTGTAACTCTCTATTTTTAACATTTTTAATATTTCTTTATTTCTTTATTTATTTTTAATTTTAATATTTTCCTATTTTTTAACTTAGATTATTTTTACTTTTTTTTCTTATTTTTTAATTTTATTTTATTCAATTTAATTTTATTTTGATTTTTTATTTAATTTTTTTTTTTTAAATCTGAAGGAGCTTAAGCTCGATATAGAAATACAAATAAATAAAAAATATTTGAAAAAACTCGAGAAAAAAAACAAATTTTGACTTAAAATTATATGAAAACAGTTTAAATCTAAAAGAAAAAGTTAATTTCTTAGGAATTACATTAGACTCAAAACTTACATTTAATTTAATGGTGGATGAGATAAAAGAGCGCTGTAACTCATGACTAAATATTATTAAATATATATCGAATAAAAAATGGGGCTTTAAACCCAAAACATTAGGAAATCTATATAAATCCTTAATAGGATCAATTCTCGATTATTCTTTTCCTTGTTTAAAT